>JARHVA010002200.1:1847500-1952500 GCA_037957365.1 Torreya grandis
ATTTTGAATGAGTCACTTAGTGCTTGGACTTTCTTATTCTTGAAATACTTTCCATTATCTATTATTATTTTATATGGATTTACAAAATGATAGATAATGTGATGGTAGATAAAATCCATAATATTCTCTACCTTGGTTAAGATAAAGGGCATAACTTCCACCCTCCTAGTGAAGTATTATGTGGTGGTAATGATAAAGCTGTGACACTTATTAAGCACATAATATACTGAGAGGGGGGGGTGAATCGGTATATTATATATCTTATAAATCTTTCCTTTAACCAAATTCCACTTAATCAAACATTCAAGATATGCAATAAAACTCAAACAATAAACATCACACAAGATAGAGAGAGACACCAAATATAACGTGGAAACCCAATGTGGGAAAAACCACAGAGAATCAATCTCAAATATATTGTGAGAACAACCCCACAAGAGCACCATACCCCTTTGCCAAGTACAAACCTTAGCTATAATTCATGAGCACCAAGCCACAGGAGCTTCAAATCCCTTTGTCGAGCACCAACTTAGCACCTATTCATGAGCACCAACCCACAGGAGCACCAACCCCTTTGTCGAGCACCAACCCAACAACAATTCATGAGCGCCAACCCACAAGAGCACCAACCCCTTTGCCAAGCACCAACTCAGCAACAATTTGTGAGCACCAACCCACAGGAGCACCAACCCCTTTGTGTATACCACACACCTATCTCTCAATGTTGCTAACTCAACAAATGATAGATCAATACAACATCTCCTTCCTCTCTCTCTCACCTTTGCTCTTCTAAGATAGATATAAAAAATACAAATCATATTCATCTCTCACAATTGCTCTTCTAAGCTAGATATTATAATATCAAATCAACCTCTCATATCCACATTACAAATGGCTACTCAAGCCTTTATTTATAGCTTTCCAAATGGCCTTTTGTCTTCCCCC
The DNA here is from genome assembly GCA_037957365.1 of Torreya grandis. Lineage (NCBI taxonomy): Eukaryota > Viridiplantae > Streptophyta > Pinopsida > Cupressales > Taxaceae > Torreya > Torreya grandis. The sequence continues at coordinate 1,848,446 of JARHVA010002200.1, forward strand.
TTTATGACCCTTCAATCCTTATGGAAAATGGCACCAATCTTGGATGACCCTTCATAGCCAAGCATTTGAAAAGTCATGTGGTGACCCTTCATGACCAAAAACATCTTTCCCACTTTTGTCCTTATCTTTGGTGACTTTTCATATTCCTTAGAGTGTCCCTTCATGAGAAATTTGCCCTTACTCTTTTGTCTTCACTTGGTGACTCTTGGTATTCCACAAAATGAATCTTCATGGGAAAATGCATCCCATCCTTATTTTGTCTTTATCCCATGGCTCTTCGACTTCTCCATGGGCCCTTCTTTTGTCTCATATGCAACCAAAAATATATTCATTAATATTAAATAAATATTAACTCATATTAGCCAAGATATATTTATTACCAACAACATTAAATGCAATGGGGCATTTATCACCAATAATACTAAACCCTTGACATCAATGACAATATTTCCAACAATCTCCCCCTTTGTCATTGATGGCAACCTCAATTCTGAAATTGCCACATCCTGTCACTTGCACATACCATCATCTAAAAACATATAGTAACTCCCCCTTATTGTAGCAACCTGTACCTATTCCCTGTACCTATTTTCTACACCTATACCTATACCTATTATTCTCCCCCTTTGACATCAATGGCAAAGGGCCTACCTGGAGCTAACACTTAGCTCCCCCTTACTTGATGTTGAACATCAATAGCAGGAAGTAATAGAAATTACTCCCAACTCCTCTCACCGATCTTTGAGAAGATATCTGATTTTACCTATCCTTTGAGAATCTATAATCAACTCATTTGAATATTTCCTTATGTATAAAACTTTAAGGTGTATCCTTGATCACATATTTGCCTTACACTTAATAGATTATGCTTAAAACATTCTTAGTGTTGTTTCTACCATTATCCAAAAATAAAGTATCTTTTTTGGCTATCCTGGCAGTGGTTTTATCTCAGAATCTCAATGTACCACCATTAATCTTCTTTACTCTTATCTCCTATCATATGCCTCAAACATCCACTATCAAGGAACCATGGCTGATCTTTATCTCTTACATGCAAAGCTGTTTGCACCAACATAGAATCTTCAGGTTGTTTCTTTTTCCATGAACATGACTGAACCTTCTTCCTAATGAATGGATCCTTGACACTCTGATTCTTCTTCTTGATGAATGGAGCTTTGAACCTCTGATCCTTCTTGACTGACTTGAACATTCTTCTATAATATTGAGCTATATGTTTGTAGTTATTGCACTTGTAGCATACTATGGTCTCTTCATCAAAGCTTGATAGAGGAGCAAAAGAGTTGTGGCTTCTGCTTGACTCTACTTGACTTTCCTTCTCCTTATTTCTGAAATTGCTAGCTCTTTTTCTACATTCTACTTTCTTGTGACCATATCCATTACAATAAAAACAATAGCCATAAAAATAAGATCTGTCTGTATATCTCTGACCTGATTGCCTTTTATAGCTTTGTTCCTTCTAGCCTTCTCTATTTGGAATGTCCTCTGTATTCTTATCTTCTCCCCTTTTTGTTTCCTCTTCTATAAGAGCTTCAACATATCTCTTTTTCTTTTCAAATCTGATCCCTGTCTTATCTGAATATGCTTTTTGACTTTCCAATATCTTATTCAACATGTTAGTGGTATCTTCAAATTTTGAATCACTGATTACTTTATCATTGACTACTTTTTTAATGTCTTCTTTTAAAGAGGCAATTTCAATAACATACCTTTCACAATCTTTTCTTGCTATTTCCAACTATGCTTTGAGATCTTCTTCATTCTTCTTGGCTTCTACAAAGTGTTCTTGTGTATCTTCAATCATTTCCTTTGACTCTTGTTAATTTTTCTCAATCTGGTGCTTTAACCTTCGATACTTCTTCTAAACAGCTTCTAACTCTTCTAGGGCACAATTGAGTTATCCTTCCATATCTACTTCAACTTCCTCCTCCTCTTCTTCTTGATTATTATGTATGGCCATGAATAGAATCTCTTCTTTTGAATCCCTGACTCCACTATCTTCACCTGAACTAGGATCCTTAGAATATAGACTCTTCTTCTCGAATCCCTTCTTGGATTTGCCTTTGAAATTCTTCTTGTATGTAGGATTTTCTTCTTATTCATCTTTAACTTTATCTGGGCATATAGCTAAAAAATGTCCAATCTTTCCACAATTAAAACATTTAAAAGGTAATTTTCCTTGATATTTACCTATTCCTCTTTTTGGCCTGTGAATGAAAAGTGCTTCATTGTCATCTTCATCATCACTGGAACTATCAATTGATTCTTGAATCTTAGCTTTCTCCTTCTTTGATGTATTGAAAGTTGCTTCTCTCTTTGAGGGTTTATCTTTTTCTATCCAAATCTCATATGCCGTGAGAATACCATGAAGCTCATCCATCTTTAGCTTGGCTAAATTCTTCATCTCCTCGATTGCTAAAACCTTTGCATCATATCTCATTGGTAGAGATCTCAAAACCTTTTGCACCACTATTGACTCATCCAATGTTTCTCCAAGACCTTGAATCTAATTTACTATCTAATCAACTCACAAAAGATAACTTGTTATATCTTCTTCTTCTCCATCTTCAAACTTTCAAACTGCCTTCTAAAAGTCTGCAGCTTAGCTTGCTGAACCTTTCCATCACCTTTGTAAATATTCTCAAGTTTTACCCAAGTTTCATGAGTAGATTTACATTTCATAACTTTAATAAATTTAGATTCACATAAACCACATAAAATATCATTTAAAGCTTTAGCATTACATTCACTTGCCTTCTTTTCTACTGGAGTAATTGTAGATGTTTGTGGCTCTTCATATTCCTCCACCACTGATTTCCATATGTCAAATCCAAGGGCCATCAAATAAACCTTCATTCTCAAGCTCCAAAAAGCATAATTCATCCCATCAAACAAAGGTGGCTTATTTGTAGAAAATCCTTCCTGTGACCCAGCCATCATGCTTTTCCAATCTACCTTCAAGTTGTAATACTTTTCAAAAAAGGAACCTGCTCTGATACCCATTATTAAGAATAGAATATACTAAGAGGGGGGTGAATCAATACATTATATATCTTATAAATCTTTCCTTTAACCAAATTCCACTTAATCAAACATTCAAGATATGCAATAAAAATCAAATAATACACATCACACAAGATAGAGAGGGACACCATATATAACGTGGAAACCCAATGTGGGAAAAACCACAGAGAATCAATCTCAAATATATTCATGAGAACAACCCCATAAGAGCACCATACCCCTTTACCAAGTACAAACCTCAGCTATAATTTGTGAGCACCAACCCACAGGAGCTTCAAACCCCTTTGCCGAGCACCAACTCAGCACCTATTCATGAGCACCAACCCATAGGAGCACCAACCCCTTTGCCGAGCACCAACCCAGCAACAATTCGTGAGTGCACACCCACAGGAGCACTAACCCCTTTGCCAAGCACTAACTCAGCAATAATTCATGAGCACCAACCCCTTTGTGTATACCACACACCTATCTCTCAATGTTGCTAACTCAACAAATGATAGATCAATACAACATCTCCTTCCTCTCTCTCTCACCTTTGCTCTTCTAAGCTAGATATAACAAATACAAATCATATTCATCTCTCACAATTGCTCTTCTAAGCTAGATATTACAATATCAAATCAACCTCTCATATCCACATTACAAATGGCTACTCAAGCCTTTATTTATAGCTTTCCAAATGACCTTTGGCATTTCCCCTTTGTGACCCTTCAATCCTCATGGAAAATGGCACCAATCTTGGATGACTCTTCAAATCCAAGCATTTGAAAAGTCATGTGGTGACCCTTCATGACCAAAAACGTCTTTCCCACTTTTGTCCTTATCTTTGGTGACTTTTCTTATTCCTTAAAGTGTCCCTTCATGAGAAATTCGCCCTTACTCTTTTGTCTTCACTTGGTGATTCTTGGTATTCCCCAAAATGACTCTTCATGGGAAAATGCATCCCATCCTTATTTTGTCTTTATCCCGTGGCTCTTTGACTTCTCCATGGGCCCTTCTTTTGTCTCATATGAAACCAAAAATATATTCATTAATATTAAATAAATATTAACTCATATTAGCCAAGATATATTTATTACCAACAACATTAAATGCAATGGGGCCTTTATCACCAATAATACTAAACCTTTGACATCAATGACAATATTTCCAACAACACTGAGAGGATTTAAGGTTGATTTGCCCTATAAGATCAAGTCCCCATGTGAGAATGGCTAAACATCTCTTATCATCTGCAAGGCTTTACTAGGGACATGGGATAGGTTTGCATGCTGCTGACATTTTACACATCTCTTAACATATGTACAATAATGTTGATTCAAAGTGGGCCAATAATAACCTAGATGTAAGTTTTTTTAATGATTGTATGGCCATTAAAATGTCCACTACATGACATGTTATGTGCTTCCTAGATAGATAAAGTAGCTTAATGCTTTTAGAGAGAATGAAGAAGAATGCCATTAGAACCATGCTTATAGAGAACACCCCTAGTATAGTATAGCAGGAACCTATCTATTGGAAGACATGCCTTACACCTTTGGATAGATGGGGAGAAGATATTCATATATATAAATAAGTAAATATTTATGCATACCATGACTCCTTCAGGTTTTCCTTGATATTATTGATAGATATAAGATTGACTCTTTTGTAGGAAGGTTGGTTAACTCGATGGATAAGGACAAATAGTTTAGACTCTTGATATGAGGATGGAATAAAAGAGGCAAGATATGCCATAGTATCATAAAACTTATTAGTTAATCTAGGAGTAGTTTGGATGGTGTAATGTTTGAAATAAGATAAGAGTTGATCAACTAAGGTCTTATATCTTTGGAGGATATCATTCTTGCATTGATATATACCATTGATTTAATTGACCACTAGCTAAGAATCTCTATAGATATTAAGGGATTTGACACTTAATGCAAGGGAATTTTGGAAGCATATAATTGACACTTCATATTCAGCCATGTTATTGGTGCAATCTAAGTCTAACTTAAAAGATAAAGACATGGGAATACCTTGAGGAGGGATTAATACAATTCCTATGTTACCTCCATGTTCACATTTGGATCCATCAAAGAATATATTCATTTGATATTCTAGGATTAATTGGGAAGTGAATGTGATAGATTCATTAAAAAATTCATAATTGATTGATTGGTTATCATTAAGAGGTGCTTTAGCCAACTGATCAACAATAATCTATCCTTTAACATAATTTTGATGGAGAAATTCTAGATTGAACTCAGCTAGAAGCATGATCCATCTAGCCATTCATTGATTTTGATAAGGCTTAGAATGCATAAAATTAAGGGTTTAGTAGTCATAATGAAATACATCTTATGATTAAGTAGGTAGTGAGGAAGCTTAGAGGCTAAAAACATCAATTCTAGGTATAGTTTTTTGGTATGCAAATAATGTGTTTTGTATTTTATGAGGGTATGAATTATATAATAAATAGTTTGATCTTTGTGATGCTGATCTCAATGGGCAAGCATAGTACCTAAAGCATGATCAGTCACTGAGATATAAAGGAAATAAGGTTGCCCTTCCTTAGGTGGAGTGAGAAATGAAGGTGATAGAAGATAGTTTTTGAGTGCATTAAAGCCTTCTTTCTTTAATAAATGGTGGAAAGGTTGACATCAATCAGAGAGCTAGGATATAAAATGATAAATAGCCTAGATCTTGCCTTGTAAACTATGAAGTTGCTTACGATTGGATGGAGGAGGTATTTATATAATGGCCTTGATTTTTGTAGGATTTACTTCTATTCCTCAAATAAAAACAATACAGTCTAGAAGTTTACCCATTAAGACACCAAAAATGCACTTTTTTGGATTTAGATGCACACAATACTAGAGTAAATGATTGAAGATAATCTTAAGTATAGATAAGTGATCCTTGGAAAAAATTGACTTCTCAAGGAGGTCATCTACATGGTCTTTGACAATTTTGTGGATTATGTCATGAAATATATAAGTCATCACTTGTTGATAGGTGGCTCCTACGTTCTTTAGGCCCAAATGCATAACATGGTAGTAGAAGGTCCCTCAAAGAGTAATAAATGTAGTCTTATGTTGATCTTTTGGTGCAATAAGTATTTGATTGTAACTAGAAAAACCATCCACAAGGGATAACATTTCATGGTCAACTGTCAGGTCCACTAATTGGTCAATGTTAGGGAGAGGGAAACCATCTTTTAGACAAGCAAGATTTAAATCATAAAAGTAAGTAAATATGTAAAGTCCCCCTATAGGATTAGTTATTGGAATGATGTTGGACATCCATTGAGGATAATCAATGGGTTGAATAAAGTTAGAAAATAAGAGGCACTGCAACTCCTCTTTTACTAGGAGTGAGATGCAGGGATGCATTTTATGAAGCTTTTATTTTATCAGCTTAACATCAAGAAATGTGATGATATTATGGATAAATATTGTAAGGTCAATACCAAGCATATCGCTATAAGGCCAAGTGAAGGCCTTTTTATGGTTTGATAAAAAAAAGTGGTAAAATCTTGGTTTTCTTAGGGATTTAAGGCTTTGATAATTTTAACAGTCCTCAAGGTTTCCTAAGACTCAATATTAATATCAACAGTGGATTCATTTGATAATATAGATGTCTCAGATGGAAGATAATTATGTAGATAAGATTTCTCAGTGCCCAAATGAGTCAAGATTGACTTATCATCTTGAAATTGAAGAATAGGGATGGTTAGTGTATCATGTCATATTAATTTAGGATATACTAAAGGGATGGTTTGGGTCTCACCACCATGGTGAAAGATGAGGGGTTATATGGAGATTGAATTGACTAAAAAAAGTTAAAAGGGATGGATATAGTGTCACTAGTCAAGGAAGAGGTATCAGATGATGAAGATTTCACATCTTCCTCCACAAATGGTAGAAGAATAGGTTTGGAAGAGGATTTAGAATCTTTATTAAAGCCTAATCCATGATTTTCATGTAGTTTTCTAAAATATTCTAATGTAAATGGTTTAACATGGGTGCCATTATCAGGCCCTGGGGTGGTTTGATCAATTCTACCATATATCAAGTGGGTGTGTAAGAAAGATGGACTAAATGGGATGGGCTTACCTCGGTTGGGTGAATACATGGGTTGTTTATCAAGATGGTTGTATTATTTAGGAATGGGTAATCTATTGAGGGTTAATAACTGGTATTCCCCCATTGAAAGATGTTGCATCATGGAATCAATGGACTCCTGAGCTAGTAATTTTGAAGTAGGAATAGTCATGCTTGTCGAGGCTTGATTAAAGGATGAAGATGGGATTATGTTAGGCAAGGGTGTTATGACATCGCTTGGTCAAAAAGTGTAGTTTCATAATTTTAAGGGATGAGGATTGATAGAGATAATGTGGACCTAGCCTTCATGTTCAAACTTCATGCATTGAAGGATGGTAGAGGGGATGCATCACATCACATGAATCCATAGATGTCTAAATAAAATGTTATATTGGAATTCACCTTCTATGACATAGAAGATTTCATGGAGGGTATGAGGACCTATGAAAATGATAATGACAACTGTACCTACTGTGGGTGCTACTATGCCATTGAATACATAGAGAATTATTAGGGATTGGGAAAAAATGGTTTCCAGTAGTTGTAACTATTAAAAGGTGTGTGAATAAATAATATTGATATTGGCTCCATTATCAATCATAACTCTTTTAATCTAAGCTAGATTTATTTGAGATATGATGAAAAGTGGGGGATCTTGGTCTTCAGGTGATAAGGGAATGACTTCAGAATCAGTAAAACTAACAACTGATACCATTTTGAGGGACCCTATAAATGTTGATAATGGTTGAGGCTCATTTATCTAAACCTCAATATCTTAAAGAGATTCTATCATTATTTGTTGATGGTGTGGAGAGTTTTTGATGAGTTCATACAATGACATTTTTATAGGTGTTTGGTGGAGTTGTTTTAATATAGAGATTTGTATCAACTCCTTGACTTTGATCAGGGTCATTCCTGTAATAGATACTTTAGGATTTTGTCAAGATGGTTTAGGTGTATTAGGATTAGAGGCTCCTATAACTAAAACCTTAGTTTTATTAGGATTTTGATTTTGAGAGTGGGTGGCTACATGGACAACATTGATGTGTAATAATGGGGGATCCAAAGAAGCCACTGACTCTTCATCACTTATAGGATCAACAAGATTATGGATGGGTGGAATATTAGCGATGGTGATATTTTGCTCAAGAGTCTTATCATTTATATCATCAATTAATAATTCATCATCTTGGACTAGCTATTACATCACAACCTTAAGGTCATTACAATTTTTTGTGTCATCTCCAACTACTCTATGATATGTGCATATCTCCCAACTCCTATACCAAGCTGATATTTAGAGAAGAGGGTTATTGGGCCATATAGGTGGTAGAGTTATGAGGGATGTGTCCAACAATTCTTTTAAGATTAAAATGTAAGATCCTTTTAAAGGGTCATTTTGTGGTCTTATAATAGGTTATACAACCTCTTTTGGTAAAGCATTGATCATTTGGTTTTGACATTTGGCTTTTATGGTAGTGATGACCTTAGGCACTTTTTATTTAAATTTATCTAATGTGCCTTTAGTATAAGACATTCAATATAGAGGATGGAGGTGTGTTTAATAATAGAGGGTGATTTTGTATTTTCCCACGTGTTTGAAAAGAAGAACCTATGACAGGGACAGCTACTTTGGAAGATGGATGAAGACCTAAAATAGGTGATGGAGATGATATAAAAGGGGTTGGTCCTTTATTCTTTTGTGTGTTGAGAATAGAGGGGATATTTGGCTTAAGGTTTTGTATTTTGATGTCTGAAAATGATTGACCTTGACTTGAGGATGGGATAAGGCTTTCTTTGATGGAATACCAAGATAATTATCCTAGCCATCTATGATAGGAGCTTTACCCTTTCCTTTAGTAGTTTCAGGGTAAGGAGTTGTTGTGATAGAGGATAATTTTGAAGGGTCTTGGTATTGAGTGAATTAATAGGAGCCCACTATATTACAATATCATTGCATATTATTAATAGGTTCACCAAGGACCAAAGGGGTGGAATTTTTGACCCTAGTAGTATCAATATGTTTATCTATGACATCCTGAGGAAGGGTTTCATTTTCCTTTTTAGGAGATTCAGTTTAGGGAGATGAAGGGGATGGCTCATGCGAACGATACCATGTAATGAGATTAGGGAGCTCTATAGAGGTTTTGGGAGTTGTTTTGATAATTTCAAGTTGACTTATATTGAAATCATCTCCTGTAAGGAGATCTAAGACTGAAGATTTCTTTGGAACTTCTTTAGGCAATAAATGGTCATAGATTGTATCAATCATATGTGTAGCTTGATTTTTTTTCTCTAAGGTTATCTTGGACTGTGTTTTCTATTGATGGAGGGTTTAAAATTTTGGAAATATTGTCATTGATGTCAAAGGTCTAGCATTATTGGTGATAAAGGCCCATTGCATTTAATAGTGTTTTTAATATTCATATCTTGAATAATGTGTGTTACTATTTATTTAATATTAATGACTATATTTTTGGTTGAATATAAGTCAAAAGAGGGCCCATGGAGAATTCAAATAGTCATGGGGTAAATACAAAAGAGGAATGGGATAAATTTTCTCATGAAGAGTCATCTTGAATAATTCCAAGAGTCACCATGTGAAAATAAAAGAGGGTATGTCATATTTTTCCATGGAGGGACACTTTGAGGAATATGAAAAGTCACCAAGATAAAGACAAAAGAGAAAAAGATGATTTTGCTTATGAAGGGTCATCATATGACTTTTCAAATGTAAGGATACGAAGGGTCATGTAATTTTGGTGTCATTTTCCATGAAGATTGAAGGGTCATAAAGGGTGAATTCCAAAGGCCATTTGGAAAGCTCTAAATAAAGGATTGAAAAGCCATTTGTAATATGCAAGAGAGTGCATGGTTTGTATTTTTTTCAAATAAATAAAATTAGGAGATATTAGAGTTATATCATTTTTTGAGTAAGCAACATTGAGAGATAGTTGTGTTTTATAGACAAGAGGGGTTGGTGCTCCTATGGGTTGGTGCTCATAAATATTTGATGTGTTGGTGCTCAGCAAAGGGGTTGGTGCTCCTACAAGTTAGTGATTGTGAAATTTTTATTTTAAGTTGGTGCTCATTCATAAACTTGAGATTATTCTCCATGGTTTTTCCCACTTTGGGTTTCTACGTAAAAATTTGGTTTCTATCTCTCTCTCTTATGTGGTGCATATTATTGTTTCAATTTTATTACATATCTTTGATGTGTGATTAAGTGGTTAAAGAAAATAAATTAGATTAAGTATAAGATATATAATATACTGATTCACCCCCCTCTTAGTATATTTCATGCTTAACAATTGGTATCAGAGCAGGTTCCTTTTGAAAAAGTTTTACAGCTTGAAGGTAGATTAGGAAAGCACGATGGCTAGTTCACATGAAGGTTTTTCTAAAAATAATACACCTTTTTTTGATGGGATAAATTATGTTTTTTGGATCATAATGATGAAGACTTATTTGATGGCCCTTGGATTCAATATTTGGCAAGCAATGGTGGAGGAAATGAAGAGCCATAGACACTTGTAACTATGCCAATAAAAAAGAAGGCAAGTAAAAATAATGTTAAAGCTTTAAATGTTATTTTATGTGGTTTATGTCAATCAAAATTTGTTAAAGTTATGCAATGTAAATCTACTCATGAAACTTGGGTAAAACTCGAGAATATTTACAAACGTGATGGAAAGGTTCAACAAGCTAAGCTTCAGACTTTCAAAAGACAGTTTGAGAGTTTGAAGATGGAAGAGGAAAAAAATATAGAAAGCTATATTTTATGGGTTGATCAAATAGTCAATTAGATTCAAGGTCTTGGAGAAAATCTAGAAGAATCAATTGTGGTTCAAAAAGTTTTGAGATCTCTAGCATTGAGATATGATGCAAAATTTTTGGCAATTGAAGAGATGAATAATTTAACCAAGCTAAAGATGGATGAACTACATGGTATTTTTACAGCATATGAGATGTGGACCAAACAAGAAAAACCCTCAAAGAGAGAATCTACTTTCAAGACGTCAAAGAAAGAGAAGGCTAAGATTCAAGAATGAAGTGACAGTTCTAGTGATGATGAAGATGCCAATAGAGCACTATTCATTTGCAAGCCAAAAAAGGGCATAGGTAAATATCAAAGAAAATTACCTTTTAAATGTTTTAATTATGGAAATATTGGACATTTTATAGTTAAGTGCACAGATAAGTGTAATGGTGACAATGAAGAAGGAAAGTCTACATACAAGAAGAATTTCAAAGGAAAATTCACAAAGGGATTCGAGAAGAAGAGTTTGTATTCTAAAGATCCTAGCTCAGTCGAAGATAGTGGAGTTAGTGATTTAGAAGAAGAAGAGATTCTATTCATGGCCATACATGAAGATGCCTCTACAAGCAAAAGTATAGTTGATCAAGAAGAAGAACAGGATGAAGCCAAAGTAAATCTAGAAGGAAAACTCATTTGTGCCTTAGAAGAGTTAAAAGATCTTGAAAAGAAGAATCAAATATTAAAGCTCTAGATCTAGAAAAATGAAAAGGAGTCAAATGGAAGAATTGAAGATATAAAAGCACACTTTGAAGAATCTAAGAAGAATGAAGAAGATCTAATGTCATAGTTGCAAATATTAAGTAAAGAATGTGAAAGGTATGCTATTGAAATTGCTTCTGTAAAATAAGATCTTGAGAAAACAAATAAAGCAATCAATGATAGAGTGGCCAATGGTTCAAAAATTGAGAATAAAACTAATATGTTGAATAATATATTAGAAAATCAAATATCAATGTCATATAAGATAGGTATTGGATTTGAAAAATAGAAAGGGGAGGTCACTACTTTCACAGACAAGGAAAAAGGAAAGAGCTATGCTAAAGATCTTACAAAAAAGGAAATAAAAAGGGAAGAAGTTAAGATTACAAAGGATATTTAAAACAAATAAGGTTGGAGGGAATAGAGATATAAAAGGAAATTAGGTTAGAGATACCCAAATAGGTCCTATTTTTATTGTAATGGATATGGTCATAAGAAAATAGAATGTCAAAAAAGGGATAACAATCTAAAAAATAAAGAGAAGGAAATTCATGCAGAGTCAAGCAAAAGCCACAACTCTTTTGCTCCTCTATTAGGCTTTAATGAAGAGGCTATACTATGTTACAAGTACAACAATTTTGGACATATATTCTGATACTATAGAAGTGTGTTCGAGTCAGTCAAGAAAGACTAGAGTTTTAAGGCTCCAGTCCTTAAAAATAAAGTTCAGACAGGTTTATGGTAGAAGAAATAACCTAAAAAATCTATGTTGGTAGACAACTTAGCATGAAAAAAATGAAGAAAATCAATGGTTCATTGACAATGGATGTTCGAGGCACATGACAAGAGACAAAAGCAAGTTTATAACCTTGAAGAAGATCAATGGTGGCATAGTGAAATTTAGAGATAATACTACTACAAGAATTGCTAAAAAAGGTACATTAAGTTTGGATAATAGTAGAACTAAAACTAAAACTATTTTGTATATATAAGGTCTTAAGCATAATATTTTGAGTGTGAGTCAAATGTGTGATCAGGGGCACACACTAAATTTTTATGTAGAAGGTTGTGAAACTAGAAGAAAAGATTTAGATGTGTTGGTTACAGATGCTTAGAGAACATGCAATAATTTGTATATGTTATTAGACATCAAAGGTCAAAGATATTGTTTGAATTAGATTGAAGAAAATGGGCTATGGCATAGGAGAATGGGACACATAAATTTTGACAATCTTATCAACATTAGCAAGAATCAAGTAGTCAAAAATATTTCAAAGATTACAAAACCATCTAACATGCTTTGTGAACCTTGCTAGCATGTAAAACAGTCTAGAAGGTAGTTCAAAACAAAAGAGTACTTAACCACTCAGATGTTAGAGCTTTTTCACACTGATCTATGTGGACCTATGAGAACTCAAAGTACTCAAGTGAGAAATATTTCATGTTGCTTATTGATGATTTTTTATGTATGACTTGGGTAATATTTTTAAAGAAAAAATCAGAAGCTTTCAGACATTTTAAAGCATTCAAAGCATTAGTTGAGAAAGAAACCAGTTTGAAGATTAAGTGTCTAAGATTAGATCGAGGAGGATAATTCATGTCAAATTATTTTATTAATTTTTTTGAAGACCATGGAATAAATATATATTATTTAGTAACCATAAATCCACAACAAAATGGAGCAGTTGAATGGAAAAATAGAATAGTTTAGGAGATGGTGAGGAGAAAGATAAATGAATCGAAGATAGTAGATAAATATTAGAGAGAGGCAGTTGCTACAATAGTGCATATTCAGAGTAGAGCATTATTGAGATTTAATAGTGACAAGACTCCTTATGAGTTATGGAAAGACAAACCAGTAATAGTTGATTATTTTAGAGTTTTTGACAACAGATGCTTCATAAAAAGAATCGATGAAAAACTTGGTACAGAGCAAATGAAAGTATATTTATTAGTTATTCTTGAAAAAGTAAAGCTTATAAATGTTATAACAAAAGAACCAAAAAAATTGTTGAAAGTGCAAATGTCAGGATAGAAGAAGATGCAATACAAAAAATTAGTGATCCAGTAGACATTCTTGAAATCATTGAAGATGAATATTTTAAAGAATTAGATGAAGATGAGAAGAAGAAAAAAGATACCAAAACTTCATCCAAAAATGTTTAGAGAAATTATAATTAAAGTGACATCATCAGAGACATAAATAAAGGAATTCACACCAGAAGCATGATGGTAAGTGAATTTAAGCAAGTTAATTTTTATTTATTATCCAAAATTTAGCCTAAAACTTTTTCAAAAGCTAGACATGATAAACATTAGGTTAAGGCAATGGATGAATAATTAAATCATATAGAAAATAATGATACTTGGGAATTAGTGCCTAGACTAAAAGATCACAATGTGATAGGAATAAAATGGGTTTATAGAAATAAGATGAATAAAAATGGAGAAGTGTCTAGGAATAAAGTAAGAATATTATGTAAAGGATATGCTTAGATTAAGGGAATAGATTTTGAATAAACTTTTGCACTAGTAATAAGGCTAGAGGCTATTAGAATGTTTCTTGCATATATATTGTTTAAAATTTTTAAAGTGTTTCAAATGGATGTCAGATCTACCTTCTTAAATGAGAATCTAGAAAAAGAGGTCTACATTGAGCAGCCTGAGGGATTTACTCTCTCAAATATTAGTAGCCATGTATGTAGATTGAATAAAGCACTGTATAGATTGAAATAAGCTCCCAAAGCTTGGTATGCAAGACTTGATAAGTACCTACAGGATCAAGGTTTCAAGAGAGGATTTGCTAATAGTAATCTCTACATAAAAATAGAAGGTTAGTATTTATTGATTGTTGTGGTATATATATATATGATAGCATTTTTGGAGGAAATATTGAAAAGATGAAAAAATAATTTTTTGATAATTTACATAAAAGAATTTGAGATGTCTATGCTTGGAGAATTGTCATTTTTCTTACGATTGCAAATATTTCAGTCAGATAAAGGAATTTTCATATCTCAAAGTAAATATGCTAAGGAAATGTTGAAAAAAATTGGTTTTGAGGATTGAGCACCAATTGACACACCAATGTGTACAAAAAATAAGGTGAGCAAGGATGAAGATTCACTTGTTACAGATCAATCTTTGTATAGATCTATGACTAGCAGTCTTTTATATTTAACAACATCGAGGCTAGACATCATGCATGTAGTAGGTATGGTTGTAAGATATCAGTCAGATCCAAAAGATAGTCATATTCAATTGGTAAAAAGAATATTCAAATATATCAAGGGGACATTGGATTATGTATTGTGGGTTCCCACAAGTAAAGATTTCACTTTGGTTGCTTATATAGATTTAGATTGGACAGGTTGCTTGAATGATAGAAAGAGTATAAGTGGAGGAGCTTTCTTCCTTAGTGATAGCTTAGTATCATGGCTAAACAAAAAGAAAAATTTAGTATCACCTTTTACAGCTGAAGTATAATATATTACAATAGTATTGTGTTGTACTCAAGTGCTTTAGATGAAGCAAACTTTAGAAGATATCAAGGTAAAATATGATGAATCTACTTCTATTTTTTGTGACAACACAAGTGATATTAATATTTCAAAGAATCCAGTTATGCATTTGAGAACAAAACATATTCCCATTAGATATCACTTCTTGAGAGAGAAGGTTGTAGATCAATAGGTTAAGATGAAATATATCAGTATTATAGAGCAGATCACATATATTTTCATAAAGGCACTACCAAAAGACACATTTGAGTATCTACAGGAGAAGTTAGGAGTAATTTATTTTACATATTTCCATTGAGGTTCAACATCAGTTGAGGGGGAGCTAAGTGTTATCTCTAGTTAGGCCTTTGCCATTGATGTCAAAGGAGGAGAAGAACAGGTAAAGGTATAGGTGTAGAAACATGTACAAGAAATAGGTATATGTTGCTATAGTAAGGGGAAGTTAATATATGTTTTTTAGATGGTAGTATATGCAGGTTTCAGGATGTGGTAGTTTTAGTTTGAGGTTTCCATCAATGACAAAGGGGAAGATTGTTGGAAATATTTTCATTGATGTCAAAGGTCTAGCATTATTGGTGATAAATGCTCCATTTCATTTTATGGTGTTTTTAATATTCATATCTTGGATAATGTGTGTTAATATTTATTTAATATTAATGAATATATTTTTGGTTGCATATAAGTCAAAAGAGGTCCCATAGAGAAGTCAAAGAGTCGTGGGGTAAAGATAAAAAAGGAATGAGATACATTTTCTCATGAAGAGTCATCTTGAGGAATTCCAAGAGTCACCATGTGAAGATAAAAGAGAGTATGGCACATTTTTCCATGAAGGGACACTTTGAGGAATATGAAAAGTCACCAAGATAAAGACAAAAGAAAAAAGGATGCTTTTGCTTATGAAGGGTCACCATATGACTTTTCAAATGCAAGAATACAAAGGGTCATGTAAGTTTGGTGTCATTTTCCATGAGGATTGAAGGGTCATAAAGGGTGAATACCAAAGGTCATTTAGAAAGATATAAATAAAGGCTTGAGAAGCCTTTTGTAATATGCAAAAGAGTGCATGGTTTGTATTTATTTTTGAAAAGAGTAAAGTGGGAGATATTGTAGAGTTATATCATTTATTGGGTAAGCAACATTGAGAGATAGTTATGTTTTATACATAAGATGGGTTGGTGCTCCTATGGGTTAGTGCTCACAAACATTTGCAAGCGGTTAGTGCTCTTGTGGGTTAGTGCTCACAAATAGGTGTTGTGTTAGTGCTTTGAAAAGGGGTTGGTGATCCTAAAAATTGGTGCTTTCAAACTTTTTATTTTAAGTTGGTGCTCATTCATATACTTGAGATTGTTCTCCATGGTTTTTCCCACTTTGGGTTTCCACAAAAAAAATTAGTCTCTCTTTCTTTCTTTCTTTGTGATGCATATTATTGTTTCAATTTTATTTCATATCTTGAATGTGATTAAGTGGTTAAAGAAAATAAATTAGATTAAGTATAAGATATATAATATACTGATTTACCCCCCCTCTCAGTATATTTCATGCTTAACATGGAAATGGCTATCTAAAAATATCTAAATGTTGGTAAGGAGGAGCATTTGGATTGTCTAAATGAAGGTTCCCATTGTTAATGAGATTATGTACCAATCATTTAAAGGATTGACATCATTCTATGTCATGCCCTATTACCCTGTGATAGGCACAAAACTCCTCTTCTTTATACCAAGTGGGTTTAGGATGTGTATCATCGACTGGTGTAATTAGAGGGAGCTCAATAATGTTTTCTTGTAGGACTTTATCCAATATAGAAGTGTAAGGTTCTCCTAAAGGGGTATATTTCTTAGGGGATAAAAAGTAAGGGCCCTAAGTGGCTATGTTTGAGAAGTGGATGGTCCTTATAGATTGGGTGTTGGAGGGAAAGAATTTTTTATAATAATAGAATTTGCTGACCCTTTTGGTTTAGGATTATTGTTATTGTTTTTTGAGGGGTTAGTTTTGAATTTTTTATTGCGTAACTTAACTTTTCCCTCTTTAATGCCATAAATTTTGAGTTTACATGCCATGATAAAGGCTTCATTAAAAGTTTTAAATGTTTGAATTTATGACATGGATGAGATATATTATGCACAAGAGCATGAAAACAACTCAATTAATTTAGGCCATGGTAAGGAAAAGGTTAATTGGTTGATCAGGGTACGCTAATGAGCTATAAATTTTGATATGGATTCATCCTCAAATTGTTGAATGGTGTATAAATCCATGATACTCATTTTTCAAGCAATGTTGATTGAGAAGTGTTTTAAGAAAATTTGGGAAAATTACCCAAAGGAAAAGAGTGAATGTTGAGGGATGGAGCTATACCAATCTAATACAACTATTTCTAGTGACATGGGAAATGTCTTAAGTATCAATGCATCATCATGTGTTATAAGGTAAGACACATGTTGAAAGGTTCTGAGATTTTGCTAGGGATCTTCCTTTTTTAAAAACTTAGTAAACTTGGGAAGTTCCCATTGCAAGGGATATGCTCAGATAGGAATATATGGGTGGATAGGCTCATTACAAATTTGCACATATGTGAGCATGGTATTGTGTGTAGAGGTGGAGGATTCCAAATTAGCCATACTATTCATAAGGACATTTATGAGGTTTATTTGGGTGTTACTCTAAGGTACATTACTTTAGACATTTTGCTAAAGAGGTTGATAACTTTGAAAGGGGGTAGACAGGGGTTGTGAGGGAGGATATCCAACCATAGTAGACATAATGGGCTAGGATGTTACCACGTACTGTGGGACCTACAGTGGAATATTTTCCTATGTGGAAGATTGGAATCAAGTAGTCCCCAATGACTATGATGGATCCATATATTTAGTATCTGTAGAGACATACTATTAGGGAGGTTATGTTGGAGGGATTTGTTACGTTAGAGGGATTTGTTATGTCTATGGGATTTGTTGTATATGTGGTATTTGTTGTGTATATGGGATTTGTTGCATTTGTGGGATTTATTATGTATGTTTTAGATCTTGAGAACTATATGCTAGACTCATTTTGATAGGTGGGAGACTTATAGGGATTGACATTACTAACATTTGGGGAGAAATAGTGGATATAGGCTGAGTGGTATAATCACTTTAAACTCGAGTAATGGAGGTTGAAGAATTGGTAGATATTATGGGTAGTTGGTTTTTTTAAGGTTGAGTCCCTTGAGTATTAAAACTAGATGGAATAGAGTTTGTGAAAAAGGATACCATGGCCATGGTAAATCCTTTGGTTTACTCAGTTCCCTCAAAAAACATCTCATATAAATATTGAGAATCTTGGGTATGGGGGGAAGGAGGAATGTGTATTGCTCGATTACTAAGGTAATAATTGAGAGAAATGGGGTTATTGTCCAATATTTATATAAATGATCTCCTTGGGAATAAAAGTGTGGGAACATAGGATTCTCAGAAGACTCAAGGGTAGAGAAGGAACTAGGTGTATGTTTTGTTGTCTCCCAAAAATATCACTCATTTTTGGGACAACATTTGAACTATTTTGGTCCTACAAACCAAAATTGTCTCTTCCCTTTCTAAAATTTGTCTTGAGCATTCAAATTCCTCATTTTTCAAGCTTCTCAAAA
The DNA here is from genome assembly GCA_037957365.1 of Torreya grandis. Taxonomy (NCBI): domain Eukaryota; kingdom Viridiplantae; phylum Streptophyta; class Pinopsida; order Cupressales; family Taxaceae; genus Torreya; species Torreya grandis. Next base: position 1,867,241 of record JARHVA010002200.1, read on the forward strand.
ATCTATAGACTCTTTCAAGGTTAGAGAAAACTACAGACTTGGTTTCTACAGACTTTGTAGGCAGGTTCATTTCTACAGGTTCAAAGGCTTTTGTAGGTAGGTTTAACCAAAATAATCAATTTCTAACACTTGGTCATTCTTAGGATTGTTTCAGTGCCTTGGTTCAATAAAAAATCTCCATCGGCAAGCATCTAAGCAAAGAAGGCTTGAACCATTGAACCACTTTCGTTCAAAGGTTCAATGAGTTCAAAATTCAAAATGTTGAACCATCTTGGTTCAATGACGGGTTCAATCAAATGGTTTGTCAGTCAGTTCAAGGCTTCATTTGAACCATTGAACTAAAACTTGGTTCAATGGTTGGTTTAAACAAATGGTTCAAAGGCTTGGTTCGTTCAATTGAGCCATCAACTTGAACCATTTTGGTTCAAAGCTTGGTTCATCGGCTTGGTTCAACATTTGGTTCAACCAAGTAGTTCATTGCCTTGGTTCAATAGTTGGTTTATTGCTTCAGTTCAATCAAATAAACCATCAGCTTGAACCATCTTGATCCAACAAAGTGGTTCAAATGAAGTGGTTCAATGAAATGGTTTAACCAAGTGGTTCAATGCTTTGGTTCAACTTTTGGTTTAATCAAACAGTTCAACGGCTTAGTTTAACCAAGCGATTCACTGTGATGGTTCAAAGGAGTTTCTTCAAATGTAAAAGTTTAAGAGATATTCCTGAAGGACAAGTGCCCTTGCGGAGGGTACTTGGTTGACAAAAATATGCTTCAGAAGGGTCATTTTTGAAAGAAGGCCACAAAGGTAAATTCTTTCAAATTTTTGTTTAAGGCATTTGAAAAAGTCTAAGGCATAATTATTTCATACTTTTGTTCAAAGGAATTCCTTTGGACAAAAATCTGAAAGAATTCAAGAACCGAGTGCGGGAAGAAAAATCGAAGGATTTTACAACGGAAAAGTGATCGAGAAATTTTTGTGGACTTTTTGTCTGCGAGAATTTGTCCTCGGACTTTTTGTTTGTGGGAATTTGCCCGCAGAGAAAGCCCGGGGAAAATACCCATGGGAATTATCCATAGGAAAGCCTGAGAAATAGTCCACTAAGGAAAAGGTTGCCAAAGGACCCCAAAGGGTAGGTGCCCTTGTGGGGGACTCTCGGCTACCAAATTGAAGGACACTTCCCTAAAGTCGAAAGGTCATCTTCCCTTTGAGAAGACATGAAACAAGAAATATGAAAGAAGAACTCAGCTACCCACTAGAAGAAAGAAGCTCGAAGGCCATTCGAAGGCCACCCAAAGGGTAGATAACCTTGTGAAGGGCTCTTCTCGACCCAAAATAGATCATTTCTTAAGGCTCGAAAGGGCAGGTTCTTTCCAAGAAAGTGCCAAATAGAAAAGACAAAGAAGAACCAAGGGGTGACGTGTCTAAAGACATCAAATTCAAGATAGTGAACTAGCTATTGAAAACATAGTGACAGGCACACAAACGTCAATTTCAAAGCTCATAAAATAGCCGTTGATCCTTTGAATCTACAGACCCAAATGCATTCATAGGCTTTAAGGCCAAGACCAGCAGAAAGTGAGGAAGGAATAGAATAGAAAATTGAATCCAGGACCCAATTCAATTAACCAAAAAAGAAGGAACGATGAAGGTAAGATCAGATCACCAAGTGGACATTGGAAGTTGCAAACTTTCAATAGCGTGACTTGTTTCTCTGCATTGATAAAATCAAATGGGTAAATGCTCTTAAGTTCCAACCTATCTTCTTAACAGATTTCAATGCAACATGATGTGTTACTATTCTTGAGTCCTTCTTGAAGAGGCTATATAAGGGAGTCTCTTCTATTGTAAATGTATCTCTTTTTGACAATCAGAATGAAACTCTGCTCAAATTGAAAAGCACTTCTGAGACTTTGAGCTTAGTTTGTTGATCATATTTTGTTATTGGAATAAGAAAGCAATTGATTTTTCAGACTTTGTGCTATGATATCTTTGTTGTTGAGGAAACTATTCTTATGTCTTTTTTCTTAATATATCTTCTATTCCTTTAATTCAATAAGTAGAATTAGTGATAGCAGTCAGGAAGGTGTCCTGAAGAGTCAATTGTGGAGAGACTTTGTGCCCCCATAATTGCCTTTAGTGTGTTTTCTTTTCATTTATATGTAAAGGACTTTGGGATGACTTTGTGCCCTCATTGTCCTTCATATCTTACTCTTGAGCAATTCAGGTGGAGACTTTATGCTGCATCTCGATTTGCTGGTTACTACGTCCTTTGCTACATTTTGCTATTTTTACCAAGAGTATTCTTGTGGTTTGTTGAATAGTACTTCTAAAAGAAGAGGAGTGATTTATGTCATTTCCCTTGAGTTTTTCCTTTGATTTTCACACATCATCTTTGAAGAAAGAGAGATGGATGCTTCATCCTACCCTTGAGTATTATTTTTTGTTTATATATATATATATATATATATATATATATATATATATATATATATATATATATAACATATCTATAGGGAACCTCCCCTTGATGAGAGGAGAGGTCAGTCCCCTTCTAATCTGGTGAACCTACACATTTGGATGACTAATCTTCCTACTTTGGCTAATCAGACCTATTTTGTTTATCAGTACGCTAATCAACAAAATATTCAACCTACAGTTTTTGGTGACTCTGCTGGGGATATAAAATCCATTATCCATTTATAATCTATCCATTCACCTCTACACTAACTGGGAAAGAATGCACAATTTAAAGCCTTAAGCTTTAACTCAAGCAAGGTTAATTCTTTTCCATTTCTATTTCACAATCTGGCAGATTCAAGGTATACATGAAGCCAAAGGGCTAAAGGTATCATTGACCCTGTATTCGAGTTGGTACAACAAAGTGATTTTGATCTATTTCCTTCACCATCTCATCTCCAACAAACCAAGAGCTTTCCTCCTACTAAAGTCAGATCTCCATTGCCAGATGAAGTATCTACTTCTACTATTGATAAAGCTTTGCCAATAATTACCCCTCTGAGATTTGTTATCCCTTTTTTTCATAATCCTACAATGGCAGTTCAAGGCCCCTGGGGTAATGCTTTTGGTCCTCTCAATCTTACTCCACCTCTACATGAGCTTCCATGTAGTTTAAGGAAGAATTTCCCTAAATTCTATGGTGATGGGAAAGTTCATCTTGATGAACACATTGCAGCCTTCAACATAGCTTGTGGAGTAATCAGAGTAGAATTTGAAGATGTAGTAGTTAGGATTTTTATAGAAACATTATAAGGTGCTACTGTAGATTGGTTTTATCATCTATAGGCTTAGTCAGTGACTGATTAGAATACTCTCAAAGATAAGTTTGAAGCTAGATTCAAACCTATAGAAGATGCACATGCACTTCTGGCTCAACTTACACAGATGAAGAAAGAGCCTTATGAGCCTATGAGAGACTTCATAGCCAAATTTGACAAACTAAGGAACAAAATTCCTTATAATATCTTGACCTACAACTGAGAATCTCAAATGCTTTTTCATTAATTCTCAGTTACTTGAAGTAAGTTTTCTTTTGAGATGTGCTGGTCAAATAGATCTTGTTGTAGCTCAACATTTGGCCACTGAGGTAGAAGATGATCTCATTTTAGCAGGGAAGATAAGAAGAGATTCAAATAGAAATAGAGCTTCATCATCTTCTGAATATTCATCTACAAGCACCACAGATTCAATGGTGCAGAAATTGGCAAATGAGTTGTTTGCTCTCAAAAAGCAAATGGCACAAGGAATGTCTTTTGCTCCTTCATACAGAAGGACATTCCCAAATTAGTCATATCAGGGTAATGTTGCCAGGAATCAAGGGCAACAGAATCACCTTCCTCCCCCATAAGGGAAACTCACCCTAGAAGCTCCTCTAACCAATTTAGTAATGGGATATCTTGAAGCAGGAGTTCTCTTTCTAGCCTGAATTGAATAAAGAAATTAATGTTGATCTCCTTGAAAAAAATCAAGAAAAATCAACTAGTGACTCCCACATTGGTTTGCTAAACTACTAGGATGAACATGGAAGCAAAGGAGAAGCTTTTGATGGATCATATGTAGTGTTTACCAGGTCCAAGAACTTATCAGTCTAGAAAGTTGATAAAAAGAAGATAGAGGAACAACCTCAGCCAACAGTCACAATTGCTAAGCATGGAACCACTCTACCTTTTCAGTCAAAGGATCTAGTGATCACTCAAAAGGCAAATACATCAATTTTGCCTTCCCCTTTTACTTTAAATTCACAAACTAGCCCACCTCCCATCCCTCCTAAAACTCAAAAGGTTGAAGTACCTTTCTCTATACCTGACTTAATTTAGCTATTTGACATAATTGATCATGTCAAAAAGACAAAAATACAAATGTCTAAATTTAAATATTTATAGTCCAATTCTGATCAATTGAATAAGTTGGTCCAATATGTCAAGAACCAAACTGTCCCTACTAGACAAAAATCTAAAAAGGTAATTCTTGATTCTCCAAAGAACACACTTATTCCAAATAATTTGGTCATTACTCCCCCAGCTGCTCCTAAAAAAATAGAACCTTTCTATATTTCCCTGTTAATTAATGGCCATAAGCTGAGTAACTGTATTATAGACTTAGGTGCATCTGATAATGTCATGGCTGCTAAAGTAGTTGAGTCTTTGGGTCTAACATTGATCAAGACATTTGGGAGATGTTTCTCCATGGAGAACAAGAAAGTACCATTACTAGGGCAAATCAAAGATGCCTAATTTGTATTTGTAGCCTTTCTGGACAAGAGAATCAAGATGACTGTCTTGGTGGTTGACGTCCTAGCATCCTATGGCATTTTTCTTGAATGAAATTTCTGCAAGGACATGGGAGGATAGCTAAGCATAGATTTATTTGAAGCGATAATTGTTGTACAAGGCGTAATGAAGAGGTTGATCCCTAAAAAAGAAGCAAAATATGTGGTCACCCAGACATCAGCTCTTGAAGCTCAAATTATTTTTGAATCCACAAGTATGGGTAACTATTTTCTATCCACAAATGAAGTACATGAAACACCTGATATAATTCTTGAAAATATCAACTCAGAAATCAATTCAATTAGAACGACGAAAGAACTAGTAGGCTACAATACAGATGAAGAAGGATTCTCCATCTCTGATGAAGGAAAGTCTAAAGAAAAATCAGTATCAGATGAAATCTAAACTTTGGAATTTTATGGTAGCTATTCCTCTATCGATTCAAGAGCTGGGATTGTGTTGATATCTCCTCAAGGAGATATGTTTCCTTCATCATACAAATTATAGTTTAGCAACACTAAAAATATAGCTGAATACGAATCTCTGCTACTTGGAATGAAGGTTGCTCAAGAAAAAGGCATCAAGTTTCTTCATTCCAAAGGGGATGCTAAATTAGTGGTTTGTCAAGTAAGAAATCTTTACCAAACTAAGAATGAGAGATTACACCACTACCATAACCTGGTTTGGGACCAAATTGAAAGCTTTGATGCTTTCAACATTTCTACCATACCTAAAGAGTCTAATGATAGAGCTGATGCACTTACTATTTTAGGAACTCTCTTAGTTCCTCATTCAAATTTCAAAGAAGACATGTATACTATTGAGCTGGTCTATAGACCAAGTTTTCCTGAAAATGCTAATTATTGGCAAGTATTCAATGATGACCATTAAATCATTGCCTTCTTGGGATGATAAGACAATTTTGAACAACTACGTTTCAAAGGTAGTGAACCTCAGAAGTATAAATCAGCCTCTGAATCCAGTTTAGATATTAATGAAGAATTCTGACAGCTAAAAGAAAACAAAATTTCTAAAGGCCTAGTTTCTCTTGAGAAGCTATTTGACAAGCATGATAGATTCATCAAACAACAATAAATAGATTCAAGTTTATCTCAGGGATTCGATCAAGTGAATCTGACCACTGAAGAAAATCCCAAGATGGTTAACATTGGTAAGTGCTGCACCACTGAAGAAAGATTCAAGTTCACCTCTTTACTTTGTCAATACATGGATGTCTTAGCATATTCTTATGAAGACTTGAAGTATCTCAGACCAGATGAAATTTGCCATGACATTCCTCTCAAGGCTGACTCAATGCCATACAAGCAAAAATATAGACAGTATAATCCAAAAATATTAGGTTCTATTCTATTTGAGATACAAAAAATGTTAAATGCTAGAATCATCTTTCCAATCCATCATTCCACATGGATTGCCAATATAGTGCCTGTAAGGAAGAAGAATGGCAAAAATTGCATTTGTGTAGATTTTAGAAATCTGAATCAAGCATCTTTGAAAGATAATTATCTTTTGCCAATTGTGGATCAAGCGCTTCAAATAGTGATAGGTTCAGAGATGTTATCAATGCTAGATGGCTTCTCATGATATAATCAAGTTGAAGTTGGTGAAGTAGACCAACACAAGACTGCATTCACCACACCTTGGGGTACATTTGCATATAGAAGAATGCTTTTTGGTTTAATAAATGTTGGTGCTACCTTTTAGAGAGCAATGGATATGGCTTTCATAGATGAGATTGATAAATCCATAGTGGTATACCTTGATGACTTAACTATCTTTTCAAAGCATCGATCTGATCATGTATGCCACTTACAACAAGTCCTAAAGCGCTACCACCAGAATAGTATTTCCTTGAATCCCAATAAGTCTATTTTTGGAGTAATAGAGGGGAAACTCCTTGGACACATTGCGTCAAAAGAAGGCATAAATATTGACTTAGATAGAGTCAAGTCTATTCAAAAGCTTAATTTTCCTACAAGAAAAAATGTTGTTCATTCTTTCTTCGAAAAGGTGAATTTCTTACGGAGGTTCATCTCTGAATTTGCAGAGAAGACTAGAAACATTGTGAACATGATGAAAGGGAGTACCATCTTCAGCTAGACTAAAGAAGGCAAATTAGCATTTCAAGATATCAAGACTGCCATTGCTCACGCCCCTACCTTGGTTTGTCTAGATTACAACAAATATTTCATCATATACAACTATGCATTTGAACATACTCTTTTAGCAATTCTTGTTCAACAGGGCAAAGAAAGTATGGAATCTCCTATCTCTTTCATGAGTTTTCCTCTCAAAACCCATGAGATGAAGTATTCAAATGTAGAGAAGCATGCTTATGCATTGGTGAAAGCAGTCAAACATTTTTACTTCTATATTCTAAATTCATACACTACTGCCTTAGTTATTGACACTACAGTCAAGTCTATATTAACTCAACAAGAGTTTGTCACAAAATGAGGTAAATAGATTGAAAATATCTAAGAGTTTGATCTAGACATCAAGCTGACAAAGTTGGTCAGGGGTAAGGGCCTATGTCGATTAATTGCTGACAATAAGCTAGAAGACACACAACGTGAAGAAATTGAAGTGGAAAAGACACCAATAGTCCTTTTTGTCTCCACTACCAATGAGTGGTATTCAAGTATCGCTCATTTCCTTACTTATGGTGAATGTCTTGTTCATTTGTCTTACAAAGAAAGGAGGACTATCAAGTTGAAAGCTACCAATTTTGTCCTTTGGGACAATGGATTGTACAAGAGAAGCATAGATGGAGTATTCCTTCGCTGTGTAGACAAAGAGCAACAAAGCCAACTTTTGAAATCTTTTCACAATCTGGCCTATGGAGGACATTTTTTTGCTCGTATGACTGCTCACAAGATTTTGCAAGCCAGGTATTACTGGCCAACTCTTTTCCAAGATGCACATAAGTGGGTGAGAAAATGTGAACTCTATCAACAATTTGTCCTTACAACAATTGACTATTTCACCAAGTGGGTAGAAGTAATCCCAACTAAGCATGCTACTTTAGAAGTTGCATGCAACTTCCTCAAAGAGAATATCATTTTCAAGTTTGGAGTTCTAATCTAAATTGTTACTGAAAATGTAGCTTGTTTCACCTCCCAAGAGATTACACAATTATGTTTCCATTATGGAATTATACTCTCTCACTCTTCTGATTATTTTCCACAAGGGAATGGACAAGCTGAATCTAACAATAAGAACCTGGTAACTATTATCAAGAAGCTAGTAGATGACAATCAAAGGACATGGCATAAAGCATTGGTTGATGCTCTATGGGTAGACAAAATCACACCAAAGAGGGTAATTGGAATGTCTCCTTTTTAACTTCTTTACGGTATCAATGCTGAGATACCAATCACCTTAGAATTACCAGCCTTGAAATTGGCAAAGGCAATTGAAGATCAGACATATGAAAGCTCTCTTGATAAAGGAATCATGTGCCTAACTGAGCTGGAGGAACAAAGAACCATGGTGGTGGATAGAATTGCTACTCATCAAATTTTGGTAAAGAATCTCTTTGACCAGAAGGCCAAAAATCATGATTTACAGATTGGGGATCAAGTCCTATTATGGGATGAAAAGAGAGAACCAAAGGGGATGCATGGAAAGTTTGACTCCATTTGGAAAGGCCCATTTATAATTCATCAGCACATTGGTGAAAATAGATTTCTAATGAAATATCAAGATGTCACAATCTTTTCTCTACCTCATAATGGGCAGTATCTAAAACACTTCAACTCATCAAGTGTCAGATCATTGCATCTGTATATATGTATATTTGTACAATTTTTTAATTCTATTTTGTTTTGTTTATTTTATTTTTGATGCCTTCCATTTTTGGGTAGCATGACTCTGGAGCCCAATGGTACACATGAAGACATTGGAGATTCTGTATTTTACTCTCTTTAATTCTTTTTGCAATTGATAGAAGTTCCCCAACTGGAGCTAGCTATTGTATCCCAAAAATATCACTCATTTTTGGGACAACATTTGAACTATTTTGGTCTTACAGACCAAAATTGTCTCTTCCCTTTTTGAAATTTTTCTTGACCATTCAAATTCCTCATTTTTCAAGATTCTCAAAAATCTACGAACTCTTTCAAGGTTAGAGAAAACTACAGACTTGGTTTCTATAGACTCTGTAGGTAGGTTCATTTCTACAGGTTCAAAGGCTTCTGCAAGTGGGTTCAACCAAAAGAATCAGTTTCTAACACTTGGCCATTTTCAAGATTGTTTTAGTGCCTTAGTTCAATCAAAAATATCCATCAGTAAGCATCTAAGCAAAGAAGGCTTGAACCGTTGAACCATTGAACCACTTTGGTTCAAAGGTTCAATGAGTTGAAAATTCAAAAGGTTGAACCATCTTGGTTCAATGGTGGGTTCAATCAAATGGTTTGTCAGTTGGTTCAAGGCTTCATTTGAACTGTTAAACCAAAACTTGGTTCAAAGGTTGGTTCAAACAAATGGTTCAAAGGCTTGGTTCATTCAATTGAACCATCAGCTTGGTTCAATGTTTGGTTGAACCAAGCGGTTCATTGCCTTGGTTCAAAAGTTGGTTCATTGCTTTAGTTTAATTAAATGAACCATTGGCTAAAACCATCAGCTTGAACCATCTTGGTTCAATGAAGTGGTTCAACCAAGCAGTTCAATGCTTTGGTTCAACATTTGGTTCAATCAAACGGTTCAATGGCTTAGTTCAACCAAGCGGTTCACTGTGATAGTTCAAGGGAGCGTTTAAATGTAAAAGTTCAAGAGAGCTTCCCAAAGGACAAGTGCCCTTGCGGAGGGCACTTGGTTGACAAAAATACCCTTCGAAAGGGTCATTTTCAAAGAAGGCCACAAAGTAAATTCTTTCAGATTTTTGTTTAAGGAATTTGAAAAAGTCTAAGGCATAATTCTTTCAAACTTTTGTCTAAAGGAATTCCTTCAGACAAAAAGTCTGAAAGAGTTCAAGAACCGACTGCGAGAAGAAAACCCAAAGGATTTTACAAAGGCAAAGTGATCAAGAAATTTTTGTAGACTTTTTGTCTGTGGGAATTTGTCCCCAGATGATTTGTCCATGAGAATTTTCTCACAGAGAAAGCCCAAGGAAAATACCCATGGGAATTATCTGTAGGAAAGCCCAAGAAATAGTTCGCTAAGGAAAAGGCCTCTGAAGGACCCTGAAGGGCAGGTGCCCTTACGAGGGACTCTCAACTGCCAAATTGAAGGACACTTCCCTAAAGCTAAAAGGTCATCTTCCCTTCAAGAAGACATGAAACAAGAAAACTGAAGGAAGAACTCAGCTACCCTCTAGAAGAAAGAATCCTGAAGGCCATTTGAAGACTGCCCAAAGGGAAGACACCGTTGTAGAGGGCTCTTCTCAACCCAAAATGGATCATTTCTTAAGGCTCAAAAGGGCAGGTTCTTTCCAAGAAAGTTCCAAATAGAAAATCCAAAGAAGAACCAAGGGGTGACGTGCTTGAAGATGTAAAATTCAAGATAGTGAACTCGCTGTTGAAAACATAGTGACGGGCACGTGAACATCAATTTCAAAGCTCATAAAATAGTTGTTGATCCTTTGAATCTACAGACCCAAATGCATTCACAGGCTTTAAGGCCAAGACTAGCAGAAAGCGAGGAAGGAACAGAAAAACAAATTGAATCCAGGACCCGATTCAATTAACCAGAAAAGAAGGAATGATGAAGGTAAGATCAGATCTCTAGGTGGACATTGGAAGTTGCAAACTTTCAATAGCGTGACTTGTTTCTCTACATTGATAAAATCAAATGGGTAAATGCTCCTAAGTTCTAACCTATCTTCTTAACAGATTTCAATGCAACATGATGTGTTACTATTATCGAGTCCTTCTTGAAGAGGCTATATAAGGGAGTCTCTTCTATTGTAAATGTATCTCTTTTTGATGATTAAAATGAAACTCTGCTCAAATTGAAAGGTACTTCTGAGACTTTGAGCTCAGTTTGTTGATCATATTTTGTTATTGGAATAAGAAAGCAATTGATTTTTTAGACTTTGTGCTGTGATATCTTTGTTGTTAAGGAAACTATTCTTATGTCTTTTTAATATATCTTATGTTCCTTTAATTCAATAAGTAGAATTAGTGATAGCAGTCAGGAAGGTGTCCTAAAGAGTCAATTATGGAGAGACTTTGTGCCCCCATAATTGCCTTTAGTGTGTTTTCTTTTCATTTCTGTGTAAAGGACTTTGGGATGACTTTGTGCCCTCATTGTCCTTCGTATCTTACTCTTGAGCAATTCAGGTGGAGACTTTGTGCTACATCTCAATTTTTTGGTTACTACATCTTTTGCTACATTTTGCTATTATTACCAGGACTATTCTTGTGGTTTTTTGAATAGTACTTCTGAAAGAAGAGGAGTGCTTTCTGTCATTTCCCTTGAGTTTTTCCTTTGATTTGCATGCATCATCTCTGAAGAAAGAGAGATGGATGGTTCATTCTACCCTTGAGTATTATTTTCTATATATATATATATATACATAACATATCTATAGGGAACCTCCCCTTGATGAGAGGAGAGGTCAGTCCCCTTCTGATGTGGTGAACCTACACATTTGGATGACTAATCTTCTTACTTTGGCTGATCAGACCTATTTTGTTTATCAGTACGCTAATCAACAAAATATTCAACCAACATGTTTCATAGGAGAGGATGTGACACCCACTTTAGATTCTTTCTTTGACTATTGTCTAGTTAAAACCATGAGACAAAAAAGAAAAGCAAAAAAAAATTGACAATCTCTTTTTGAATTATCTCACTTTTAATTGTGGATAAAAGATGCACAAACTAAAGTCATCCCAAAAAGTTTTTATCTCTTTTTAATTTTAAGATGTGAAAATAAATAAAGAAAAAAGGATAACGAGGGTCCTAAGAAATGGTAATCTAAGGATGGTTTTGGGTATTATCTATGTTGGTATTGGTACATGGCTTGATACATGGGGCTTGCTCCCCTCACATCATAGTCCCACTGCCAGTGTGGGTGCTTAGCTAAGATATACTGATAGTCCAAAGTTTATACTCATCTAGAGAATTGAGTTGGTCCTCCCCTTGGTGGTGAAATCCAAGTGAGATCACCGTGAATAAGGTTTCCATGAGGTGATAAAATCCCCATCGGTTTCCTTATGTCAAGTGTTTAGATGAATTTGTTATGATTTTGATTTGGATTGTGTGTGAAAGAGTGATGAATACAATGAATTTACCACTTAGATTATTCTATGTGAATTAATTAAGCAGGAAATAATGAGTGCAATTTATTTTAACCTTAAAAAGTAAATAAAATGCAAACTTAATGTTCTTTAGATGAATTCACACAAAGAAAGGGAAGAGAGTGAATTCAAGATTTGGAATTTTAAAACAAAAGATGAGACCTAGGTCCCACCGAGCATGCTAGAATGTTTTAATATTTTTTGATTTTTCAACGTGGTCTAATTAACTACTAAAAACAAAGTGAATATATAATTTTAAATATTACCTAGAGATGGATAACGGTTACACACCATTGATCAAGGTTTTGGGAACTCCTCTTTGGCTAGGGAGGAATGAATTGCAAATCACACTAACTCACAAAAAATTGATTAATAAAAAGATGAATGGGTTGTTGGTAAGAAACCAGTCCCAAAAAGTGATCTGCTTCCTTAGGTGGATGTCAGCCCATGTTTAGCATTCAAGTTTATAAGTAAACGTGAAATTACAAAGATATATATGGATATGATATAAATAGATAACACAAAATATATTTAATCTATATCAAAATTAATGTGATTAAAGTAATCATCCCAAAATTTTGTAGCTATATCAACATCCTCTTTAATTACAACCAATTGTTCATTAATGCTTTTTTGATTAGGTATGAAAACCATAGTACAAAGACCTAATTCAAATGCAATATTACTTTGACTAGTGAATAAAGATTTTGGGACAATTGGAAGATCAAATATTGTAACAATATCATATGCTAATCTGGGCAGAGTCATCTACATGTAAAAGATAGTATTTCTAAAAATAGAATGCAAATTTTAACAAGTTTTTAGGACTATGAATGTTATGAAAAGACAATTCAAGGTTTTTTTAATAGTTTAGAAAGGATAAATGATGATCTTATAGGATCAATGTCGATTTAGATGGATCAACATTGATTCTGAGTAAAATACTAAACTATGAAAATAGGTGATAATAATGACTTATAAAATTGATAAAATGATGAAAACTAAATGGAAATGTTGACATAGAGGTGTATAAGATATCAAGATTTAAATATTAATGAATTAACATAAAATACTAACCTTGAATGGCTTGAAAACATGCAAATAAAGAAGACTGTAAAATTATGCTAAAAGAACCTTCAAAATCCCTTGATAGTTACATGAACAAAGGTTCACAAGGTGGCAAAGTGTTGATAATGTCTGTATGTAGTTTCCAAGAAAAATCTAGAAGAGGTTCAAAGTTAAAAAAATATGTGCATGTCTCCTCTCAAGCTAAGGAGGCTTGTTATATATTTATGGATCAATGTCATTTTGGGCTGATCCATGTCGATCTTAGAGAATCGATGTCGATTTTCATAAAATGGGTGAAGTTAATCCTTAGGTCATTCAAATGGGTTGCTTATGAGGGTAAATAATGATTTTAAAGTTATTGGGTTGTTTTAGCCATGGGATATGTTTGTTGGGAGGTTAGATATGTTTTTTTTATTTGTTTTTATGAATTTATGGTTAGGGATGGTAAAATAGGGTTAATTACTATTTGATTATAGTAATTAACTTAATTAACTCATGTGGTAAAGGTAAATGGGTGAGGTAAATTTAATTATTTCAAATAATAATTAATGGAGGTCATTATGTTAGAGATGAGGGATAAACATGATGACACACCACATTAATATGTAAGGGTGTATAAAACTATTGTCTAAAGTATCATAAGAGTTCATGGTACCATCATTGGTAGCATGTTGATTTTTGTTCTTAAGTAATATACAAGTACCCATAAAAGTTTGGGATGGCTCGAATTAATGCATAATGAAATTTTGACTTTTAGCTTGGACAATAGCCTCCTCTAAAGTACGTGGAGAGAGAGTCCAAACCTGATATTAAAACTTGGGAAAAAGAGCATTGGTAAAGAGATGGAAGAGGTCATCATCAGCCATATTATGTTCACATTTGTTGGACAATGTCTTCCATCATTTAAAGAATATTTAGTTTTAAGTTTCTTAATTTTTTTAAAATGGGCCAAGGTATTCTCAAAAACATCACTAGTTTGGAACTCTTGGACTAGAGTGTTTACTAAAGCTTCCAAACTATTAATAAAATGAGTTTTAATTTGGTTGTAACAATCTAAAGCATCACTCATGAATTATTTTATTAAGAGCTTGATAACAACAAAGGTATTTAATTTGACCAATCTTTATATAGATTTCCAAATGATTTTAGATGAAGAGTAGGATCAATTGGCCCATTGTAAAAAATGGTAGGGGTGATACCTCCTATATTATTATTAAAGATTTGAGATGTAAGAGGCACATTTTGAAGATGCTTGATTGTCTTGTTGACAAGAGGAGGTTGAGGGATAATATTACCATGGGAATATCAAAGAGGAGTTAGAGGAACATTTTTATTATACATAGCCCATGGCATCTATTAAGGGTGGGTTTGAAGATGACTAAGGTGGGTTTACATTTTCATCATTCCATTTGCATTATTATCTTGAAAATCATTCATTTGATTAAGAGTTTATAATAGGATTTGATAGGTTTGATTTCCATTATTGGTATTATTTAAAGTATTATAATTGGTAGTAGTGGCTTGGGTGCCACTATGGGTGTTATTAGAATCTTGAGAAGAGCTGTTGGAATGTGAGGTAATAGTGGCAAAATTTGATTATTTGGCAAAAAATACACTAGTAAATGGATGAGAATATGAAGCACTAGAGACATGATTACCATGGGTAGAAAATTATGCACTAGTGGAAGAATTAAGGAGAGTGGGTATTGGAAAAGGACCACTAGATGTAGAACCTACCATGTTAGTAGAGATACTAGACATGGAGGTAGAGGAAGACAAAGAAAAAAGTCATGGTATGATAAGGGGTTAAAGTAAAGGGAAGAGGTTGAGAAGAAAAGAAGATAGTATCTCCAAATATTTGTAATAAAGTGGGAGAAGGTGAATGAGGATATTTAGCTTGACCACTTATCATGAGTTGGTAAATGGTAGAAGGATATTTTCCTTGATGTTGAGCAAAATCAGAGATAAAGAAGAGAATTTTAGGTGTATACTCTAATTTAGGTTGATCTTTAATTGATAAGAGAGGATTATAAAGTGAAGAGGAAGGAGGAGGGGTACTATAGTTTGTTGTATGAGTGGCTATATGAACATTACTTTCATCTATGAGAGGATCCATCATCTACTTATGGGAGACCCTATGAGGGCTGATAAGACTCATCATATCCATTAAATTCAACTCAATGTTATCTTCAATCAAAAATCTCATGATGAAGAAGGACTAGAAAAGGCAAAGGTGATGCAAAAAAAAGGAAATAGGAAGGAACATATAGGAGTATAGAGTTGGATAGGTCAACCTAATACTAAAAATAGGGTCTAGAAATTGAGAAAATAAAGATATAGAGTTGATAAGGTTGACCTAATACTATAACTTGGAATAGAAAATAGATAAATATGGATACAGAGTTGGCAGGGTCAACTTAGTACTATATCATGCCTATAAATCAATCCTTTTTTGGAGAATATAGAGGATACCTACACTTCTAATTGGGAATATATTTATTAAGTGAGAGCATGATCAATATGGGGATCCACTAGACCCGATTAGGGGATCACTTCTCATAATACACCATGCTAGGAAGGGTTCCAAAGTGTATATTCTAACACAATCATGTAATAATCCTAAAATATTCCTAAACTTATGGCACCAAGTGGGAGTTAGAAAAAAAACAAACTAAACTAAACATGCATATAAGACATATACTCATGTCAATGTATACAAAATCTTAATGCATGAAAGAGAAGCACAATTTCATTATCTATCTACTCTTACAAAGGAGAAATAAAGTTAGGAATACTTACCTTTGAATACAAACCCATTGAGCCTCAATCTCTCCCTTGGCCAAGGTTCTTTGTAAAATATTGTTGTGGTATGTAAGGATAACAAAGAGAAATCATCTCTAAGCTACATAACCTATCTATGCATCCAAAATACTTCTCCATAAGACAAGATCCATATCTCCAAAGGAGGTATGGAACCCTAATATTTATTCCTCAAGTAGAACAGTTAATAAGTAGATGCTCATTTACACTTATTCTTATTCACTTATCTATATTCAAATGGTGGAAAATGAACTTGTATATATAGGCAAATCTTATCCTAAATCCTTCCAAATATGTCACTTGTATGGGGTCAACCCAATTGACCCTATATGTTTTTGGGAGATAATTCACTAGGTCTCAAGTTAGGTCAGCCAAAGGGATAACAAAAATCCAAGTGAAAAATACCCCTAAATAGTATAGGGTCAATGTAGTCAACCCTATATAGTAATTAGAGGCTAAAAAATGTATAGGGTCAACCCAGTCAACCTAGTATAGTCAACTTGAAAAAGGGGGTCAAGGCAAGAAAAAAAGAGGACAATGATGTGAAAAATGTTTGGAACGGGTACAATAGAGAATAATAATATTAGGGTAAATGTTTTTAAGATAAAAGTGTGTAGATGTAAAGTTGTAAAAGGGACAATAATCTTATGAAGAACTAATTGTATGCCCACACCTTTTTTGGTGCATCCCTTAGGGTGTGCACTCAGATAGATTGAGACTCGATGGGTTACTTTAAGATACAAAGTGTCAGTAAATGATACAAGTTTAAAAAATTATGTGTATACATGTGCCCCACTCGAATATCATCACATGTCACTAAGATGTAATAGGGTATGGTGCTTCAAGAAAGAACATAAGGACACACAATGCTGATAAAAAAAGTTGAAGTATTTTAAAGAAAAATAACTAAAATATAAATGACTAAAAAGGAACTAACTAAATAGTAAATGATGAGCACCTTGACTTACCTTTATAGTTAGATGGATATTTTTTATGTTTTTATTTTTGATTATGGAGGGTGTAAAGATTACTTTCAACAAACCCAATAATACAAAACTAAAGAGCAAAAATAAATAAATGTAAGAAAATCCAAGATAACTAGTGCTATG
Source organism: Torreya grandis (assembly GCA_037957365.1). Taxonomy (NCBI): domain Eukaryota; kingdom Viridiplantae; phylum Streptophyta; class Pinopsida; order Cupressales; family Taxaceae; genus Torreya; species Torreya grandis. The sequence continues at coordinate 1,884,289 of JARHVA010002200.1, forward strand.
AGGATGTGATGTACTTGGAAATTTGATAATCTGGGGTGACATGTGCTATGTTAAACCAAATGATGAAGTTAAAAACAAGAGTAAATTGGGTAACTAAAAAGCCAAGGCTACTAAAGATTAAAAAAATCAAACAAGTAAACTTGAAATAAAAAAGGAAAACTCACCATATCAAACCAAGGATACATGTCAAAAATATGGTAAAATAAATAAATGGTAAATGAGTAAAACAAAATGGTAAAACAACATTGATGAGTGAGAAGCAAAAATCCTTATCTCACTCAACAATGGAAAAAGGGCACATAAAAAGGAAAACAACATGGATGAGTGAGAAGTAACAAGCCAACCTCACTCAACAATAAAAAAAATGGTAAAAAAAAAAGTAAAACAAGTCTAGAAATGGAAATGTATGGTATAAATAAAGGTGATCCATAGTTGCTCAAACATGTTGTTTTGATCTAAGGATAGATAAAATTGAAACAAAATAATACTAGCATGTTTTTAAGAGATGGAGAAGAAAGAATAATATAAGATGGAAAATAGATTTGGAATCATAATTTGCTTATTGAGGGGGGGAATGAAATGGTGGAGGGGAGAATGAAATAAAAACCAAGGTAAAATAACTCTTTATCAAAGTCAAGACACTCAAATTAAGTTTGTCAAAACAAGAGGACTTTCAACCTTAAGGACTCTGAAGAAATTCTCTTAGCTACATAAGTCTGAAGTCAACAAATGAAGTATTTAGATCATCCCATAAAGACTATATGCATGAAAATTAAAATAGACCTACCTTCTCACAATGTGTTCCCCATTCCTCAAGATCCCTTATAGAGTCATCAGTCTATTGTGAATATTGGGTACTTATGTGAGAAAGTAGGTAGCACCATAGAGTTTTTATGAATTCCTCTAGTCCAATCTACTGGCCTACCATGTCCTAATGGACCTCGACTATTTGTAAGACCAACTTTAGAGTTTGAGATTCGATTAGAGATAGGATATTTTATTAGAATCACATCTTTTAGTGTGATTTTGACTTTTGAAATTTTTATGCTGTCTTTTAGATATCTTTTCCTTTTGTGTCAAGTGATTTGGATTTTAACTTTCTTGATGGATTTTTTTATTCCTCCTCCATACAGATTTGGAAGACCAGACATGGGTCCTAAATATGACTTTCAATTGAATAATTTGGACTTGGTTTCTAAGAGAGAGAACCTCAAAGAGTATGGGGTCTAAGAGTCTCATAAATCTAGGTGAAATAAAAGTTCCATCTTGACTTTGACCTTGTTTTATCCAATGTGGAGTGAAATAAAGGGGAAATAAAGAGGAATGACACATGAAAAAAATTGAATTACTTTAAATTACAAAAAAATGTGACAAAGGGAATAAAAAGAGATACAATGATAATAAAAGTGTGATTTATTATCATAATAATGAGTGAAATGGAGAAAAACATGCTAACATAGATTGTTGTGCATATTCCATCTATCCAAAGAATGAAAAAGATAAAGTTGAGAATGAGTATCAAAAACTTGTAACTATTGCAAAACACATTCTATAAAAGGAATAACAAGATGGTAGTTTTATGAGGAGGGTTAGGTCTTATCTGTGATATTACACTGCAACTCATAAAATAAAAACCCATGGGGGTACCAAAAAGAAGTATGTAAAATAATAAAATGAAGTAAAGCAAAAGATGGTATTTGGTGGTGTTTTATGAGGAGATCTAGGTCCTATCCATGGTCCTACACTACAAACTCACAAAAGAACAACCCATAGGGGGAATGCTAAATAATGGGGACAAATAATTATAAAGCTATTAAGGTAAAGAATGGCATAAAAAGACAAAAATAAAAGAAATAAATGAGGAAAAAAGTGAAAGTAAATGCCAAATGTAATGTGTAATAAAACCAAAGAACATAAATAAAAATAATGATGCTAGTAAAGTGAAACTAAAAGAAATAAAGTGGACAAAAACAAAGAAACATGAGACAAAAATAACAATTAATATCTATGCTAACATCTATATCAAAAAGAGCATGTGAAATGAAAATCTATAAGTCTCATAAGGTTTCTTAAAACTGAATTTGTTTATTATTATGCATTATAGAATAAGAGTGGGCATCACAAGATGCCCCAAAGGTTAAGTGGATGTAGGGATGGGCATCACTAGATGACCCAAAGTTTGAAGGGACATGTGGATGGGCATCACTAGATGCTCCAACATGTGAGTTGGAGTGAGGTAACATTGAACCATTAAAATGATTTGCATTGGGTTGATAGGTGCATTTGGAGATAGGTAAACGTGTTGGTTTGTTTGATTTTAAAGAGGTTGAATATGACATATGATGTGTAGTATATGTATGATGAGATAAAGGAAGACCTTTGAGATAAAGGAGGACCATGGATGATATGCTTTGGAGTAGGAATTTGAACTAGGTACTCTTTTGGTTCATGTAACTTAAGAGGTTAAAGTTCAATGAATTCAATGATATGTTTAAAGTCGTTCAGTTAGCTATCCTTTCCTTATTGGTGTAGGAAGAAGGATCAATTATGGTTTGAACAAAATTATTAGATGAGGTGTAGGTATAGGATAATTGTTGTTGTTCATTAGGTAGTTAATGTTGATGCGATTGTGGTTCTTGAGATTGACTTTGAGTAGCTTGAAGATAGTCTTGATAACATTATTTTATGAGAATATCAAGATTGAAATGTGGACCAAGCAAGGAAGAAAGAAGAAAATGGTGAAGATCATGACAAGACTCATGAGAATGACCTATAGTAGCATGTCATCGACAAAATTTATTAGGATTGTACCATTTTGGAGGAGGGCTGGAAGGATCAAAGCTCATGGGTTTATAGGGTGTAAATTTATTCTTAAGTTGTTCTAGAGTCAAGGAAGGGTGGGTTGGATTAAAATTGGTTGAATTGGATGTTGGATGAATCAATTTTATGAGAAAATGATTGGAAAGGTTATTTAGTAGTTATTTGAGATGGTTCAAATTGAGTCATAAAAAAGTCTTGCCTTTTTGCTTGGTCTAAGGCTTCTTCTAAAGTTTTAGGTGAAAAGATTCAAACTTTGTATTGAAGGGGAGGTTTAAGAGCAGTGACAAATAATTTTAAAAGAGTATCATAATTCATGTTATGGCCCACTTTATTATCAAGATAATTCCATTGTTTGATGAAAATATGAGTAGATTCATTAGAAAGTTGATTGGAATTGATGAAATGGCTAAGGTAATTTTCAGGAAGATCATCATGTTATAATTAACTCACAAGAGCATTAAGTAAATGATCTAGTTTTGAGATGGAATGCCTAAGAATTTGGTTGTACCATTCAAGTTTATCACCAACAAAGGTTTTGGCTAAGAGATTAGTGGTAGAAAAGGTGTTAGTTTGGACCTATTCCTTATATAGATTAACAAAATACTTAAGAAAGATAGTAGGGTCCTTAGTCCCATAATATGTGATAGTCAGAGAAATGTTTTGAATATCTGTGGATGTAATGAATGGGGTTAAAGGTTCATTTTTAAGATGTTGAAGAATCTTGTTATACATTGGAGGTTGAGGGATGATATTCTTATTAGCATGTCTAAGAGGAGGAGGGACAAAATTTTGATTTGGTTGAGACATGGTAACTTAAGGTAGTTGACTAGCCATGTTTAATAAATGTTGTTGCATGTTCATCATTTGAGATTGATTGGTTGTTTGCATGATGTTCATTTATTGAACTATGTGTGCAAGAAGTTGAGTTGTATCAATATGTGTGTTGGTATTTATAGGAGGGGTATTGGTATTGACAGGAGGAGGATTATTTGTAGGTGGAGGATTTCCAACATTGGTATTAGTTGTATTAAGTTTGGTAGAAGAAGAAGGAAGATTGGTAGAACCCCCATTCTTGTTAGGAGTGTAAATAGTATTATCATCAAGGTTTTTGAATAATTAGAAATGATCTAGATTATCAATTGATTGGTTTCAACCATGTTACTTTAGGAGTTGATAAGGCTTGGTTATATTGTTATGGGTGTAATAAGAGGATTATGAACATTAGTTGTAAGAGTATGAGTGTTGATAAGAGGGGAATTGGGATGAATGACCTCAACTACATTACATTAAGTAGTGATTGGTTTTGGTTTAGGGGAATGTGAAAGAAGAAAATGGATAGTTTCATCTGAAGTAATGAAATAAGTGAGGTTATTATATAAGTACTTAATGATACAATGATATTGACTAAAATAAGGTTATATATATGTTATCATGATGAGATAAGACTAGACAACCACATAAATAAATAAGAAGTGACAAAAATTTTACAAGGTTGACTGGGTTAACTCAGTATAGGAAATAGAGTTTGTAGATAGTACAGGGTCGACTGGGTTGATCCGGTATAGAAAATAGAGGCTAGAAAGTGGGTCAACCTAGTACATTAAATAAGGAAAATTAGAAAGTCTAAAAAAATTGTGAATTGAGACAAGATAATTTTTTCAAGTAATTTTTAAAAGTATGAACTAAATGGAAATAAATGATCAATTAGATTAATGTTGGCCAATTCAATTGAGGCACACAACACAAATCCTTACACCAACACTATCCAATCCAATTGAGGCACACAACACAAATCCTTGTACCAACATTGGCTAGTGAAAGTTTTTGTAATATAAAATATAATGGATCAAAGAGTTTTTGTAAGAAGTATGGAACCTATTGACCAAATTTGACCTTTGGTCAAATTGGGTCAACCCCTACATTTCTAAACTTTTTAGAAGTTTCTACATGTCTCATGGTGGTCTCATATTGTCCTATACGTCTTTATTATCCTAGCTCCATCCTTGGTTTAAGCTCATCTCCATTGAAATTGCCTAGTCAACCAAGGTCAACCCTAGTCAAACATGGTCAAAATTCCAAATTGTTTTGGATATGTCCTAATTTGGCATTTGATATGTTTCAAGGTGTCTTTAAGTCATAAATTTATCATTTGATATTATCAGATCTCTCCATAGGCTACCCATCACCATTCTAGCATAAAGATCATTAAATGTCAAAGAAGCCTCTTCTAGGCTTGGTTGGTTTGCAAACTGCCTGCTCTTTATGCATCTACAAGTGCTTTGAAGGTGATTTACACATTTAAGAAAGTGATTTGATGTTTTTTTGGAGATTTTAATAATGTATGTTATTCATTTAAGGATTAAAAATTGTATTTGAGAAGCTTAGAAGGCCTTGCTTTTCATATTCTTGCTCTTTCATGTTTTCCTCACATATCATAGTCAAAAGCTTTTATACAAACCTTTTTGACATCATAATGGTGTATGAAAGGATGAGTGTGATTTTAAACCTCATGGTTTGGCTAAAAATACATTAGGATACTGGATACACAAAAATTTCATGATTGAGACGTCTTTATGATTAGTATACTTTAGCTCACTATGATGCAAGGAGATAACCACCTACAGGTGGCCTAAACAGGGAATTAGAACACCCACAAAAGTTTAAAGAATAATTTGAAACCTTTTATTATAAACTTAATTGTTAATGGGATATTTAAATATAATTTTTGAAAACTAAAACAAGAAAACAAGGGCATAAACCATGCTAAAAGGGTCCTAAGACTGATACAGTGACTAAATCCCTATTTTGAGGAGACAGAGGCCCAAAAGTTTTTTCAAAATGACATATAACTTGTTTGAAAAGGTTTTTAAGAAAAAAATTGGGTGTATTTTTTTGTCTCTAGCATGGAACAATCTTTTAAAAAGGGTGGACTCAAGAGAATGAGTGTAAGCTAGTTATTGAAAGACATAAAGGTGCCTCTTGAGCCACTAAAATTAGAACTATGTGTTTAAGCATCAATTTACCATTAGCCTTATGAATAAATAAATGAATGCTGTCATGATTGGATGACCACATGGTTAGTAGGAAACACTATTAAACATGAATTTCATCTAGTTTTAGGATCATATACAATGTTTTAGACCTTCTTGTACTTACCTAGGTCATACATAGGGACACCTATAACTTGGTCTAAAATGATTTATCTCAGTCAAATAAATAGAGAGATTCTTGGTGAATTGGATAATATTTTAAGGATTCCAAAATGGATACCAGTTCAAATATATAGTATGTGACCTTAAAGGGTGTCTCAAAAGGGTGAGTGAAGTCATAATCAAGCAAATAAGACCCTGTGATAACCTATATGCATAAGTAAAAGTGTCTCAATCATGGAAACACATAGTTTTGTTTCAAATACAGCACATTGGTGTTTTAAAAGATGATTTAAATATTTTTTAACCTCAGGGAGGTTTCAAATAACTTTTTTATGTCACATGTAGGTGAATGAGGCAAATCAACACCTACAGCTAACAAGGAATGAACTAAGACAACAATGACCTAAATGATGGGTCTTGGTGGCATTTTAACTAATTAAAGGTAGTTAAAATGAGAAGGTAAGAACTAATTTATCATCCAACCTAGAGTGGAGTTTCTCAAAATCATGACCATGACTTACATGTTCCAAACCAACACCTACAACAAGTGTCAAGGAGCAAGGTTGTCTCAATCTAGATAACTTGCAGACCTAGTCTTGGAATCCAAGAGCATAGAGGTGATTTAAGGGATCAAGGTGTTGAATGAGCAATATAAAAACTCTAAAATTACTATACAAACATGTATAAACCTCTCATAGTATATATTGAACATGAAAAAGGTTCCAATATTGATATATTCAACCCTTTTTGGAAAACTCTGCATACAGGATTTAGTCTTTTTTTTAGGGTTTAGATGTATAAATATTGGAGTTAAAGGATTATTTTTTGTAAAAATAACCATTATAAACTCAAAAATATCCTCCAATAGTCAATTTTATAGGACAATAATGGAAATATGCCTCTGTTTTGTCTCAGAGGTAGTGTGCTCTCTCCATGCTCAAACCTTGCCAGTTTTGGAAGATGGGTTAAAAGGATGAACAAGAAGGTAAATAGACACTTTAATATGATTAAATAAGTTTGGATACATATATTACAACTTGGGAAACCTTTATATAAGGTTATAATCTAGACAGGGTGGTGTAGACTAGGAGGTCTATAGGTAGACCTAATAAGACAACATGCAAACCTAGCCTCAGATGAGGGGCCACTTTTAGTTTGGCCTTATTGGATAATTATAATGATTTTATTCATGTATAAGGTAGTGTAATAGATGTGAGATAACATTAAAAATATAGGTGAACTCATTAAAAATCCATGTTGGGCCTAAGTTGTAGATAAGGCCTAATAGGCCTGACTAAGCCTAATACCTAGAGGTTGCAGATAGGTTGGAGAGGACATAAATAAACATGGATACTAGTTGGGACATGTTATTTGAGGGAAATAAGAAGTTTATAAACTTATAATTTGCAAAATATTATATCGAGAAGCCATTTTGGGCTTAAAAACACATAAACCCTCACAGAATGCATGGAAGAGGCACCAGTGGCTATGTTTGAATGCTTGGATCTTTTCCAAGGATTTGCATGGGACCTTGAGGTGATTGGAGAAGTTAAGGAGGGTACCTAATATTCATTTAGTGGAATTTTTTAAAGATTTTAACATCTTTTGTTTATGAATAAATTTTAAGACCAAAACCACCTCAAAATCCTTGTAAACCCTCCTCAAGGACCCGATTGGGAAGATGAGCCAAATTAAGTATCGAGAGGGGGTGGAAAGGCCATTAAAGTTAATTGAAGGTGTAGATTACTCCATATATATCCATACCATGATAATTTTTGGTACTACACCTATATGAATGGTGTAAAATAGGTTTTATTTTGACACTTTTCTGTGTTTTACAGGCATGGATAAATTTCAAAGCATGAAACCACTTTTGGGAGGTAGGTTGAGACTTTTTATAAGTATCCATGGACATTTTATGAGAAATATAAACTCCTAAGTTTATCTACTATCTCCTTCATTCTAGCCAGTCCAGTGGGCAAATAATGACCACTTAAAGTAAAAGTGGTGAAACTCAATTTGATGAAAATGATGATATGGAAACCCTTGACACATGTCATCCCTCCTTATTAATATATCAAACTAAATAATTGGGAAGGTTTTAGGTGCCAAGTTTGAGAGGTGCATGGAAAAGAGCCAATTTGGGGTTGTCATGGATGATTGTGCATGGCCAAAATAATAGGGATGATGAAGGGATAATATAATTAATATGAGGGCTTGTTAGTAACCCCTCACACTTAAACCCATTATTAGACCTGATCATTTGCAGTGATAAGGAAAGTTTGAAAGATAAATCATGAGGGGAAGTTTTTTATGCAAGGAAACGATTTTTAAGACCACTTTGCAAGATTTGGATGTTTTGAGATGACACTTGTATCTCTTGGGATTGCATGAATCACCCCATATCTCTCTTACATACACAAATAACTGATCTATTTAGTTTTTACAAGTTTCTCAATGACTCTTGAACTTACCTTCTCTCTCTCTTCTCACATCTTCTATAAATTGAGCTTTTTTAGCTATTGTATGGATCTCTCTACCTAGGTATGGTGAATCCCTACCAAATTTTTGAATAGAGATAATAAATACAACTGCTTTCACCTCATTTAATATTTCACTAAGTGTACACAATATATGTTGGTCTTGTGCAAGAGTAGTTTTGTTTACCTTCACATGTTACTCTTCTTAGTAATTTGTGTGTTTTGTAATATCTCTTTTATAGGTCAATAAGAAGTGTCTAATTGAATTACTGGTGTAGTGAGTAGTCTAATCAATAGGGTGTCTTTGAATGCCTATTTTCTATGTCCTCCTAGCCTATGCTATCCTCAAGACCCCATGCTTGAAACATTGATGTGAAAGGGAATATTTTCATTGAGTGAAGTGTATGCGAAACTTATCCTTAGTTCAAAGTGCATGTTAAAGGGTGTGAGTAGAGCATACATTTTGTGTCTCACCATACATAGATTAGATTTTCTTTCAGCTACATTTCTCCCTTTTCATCCCCCCCAAGTATTAGTATTAGTATTTAAATACTTACAAATATGTTAGCTATACAGGGTTAACCCAATTAACCCTAAATGTTTTTGAGAGATAATTAACTAGATCTAGAGCTAGGTTAATTGAAGGGCTAACAAAAATCCAAGTGAAAAATACCCCTAAATAGTATAGGGTCAACCCAGTCAACCCTGTATAGTAATCAAAGATAAAAATTGTATAGGGTTGACCCAATATAGTCAACTAGTGAAAGGGAGTCAAGGTAAGAAAAAGGAGGATAATAATATGATAAATGTTTAGACAAGGTACAACAGAGAAGAATAAGCTTAGGATAAATGGTTTTAGGAGACAAGTGTTTAGATGGAAAGTTTCAAAAGGGACAACAATCTTATGAAGCACTAGTGGTATACCCACCCCTTTCTCGATGCATCCTTTAGAGCATGAACTTAGAGATATTGAAACTCGATGGGTTCTTTCAAGATACAAAGTTCCAATATATGATAAAATTTTGAAAATATTATGTGTATATATTGATAGGAAAGTTGAGAATCATGAAATGGAATACTTGGCAAAGATTCAAGTGTAAGAATCTTGAATACATCTTGGTCTTGGAATTGTTTGAAATTCTAAGGGTTAATCTCACCCTGAATCCTATAGATGGTTTCATTATGAGGAAATTTAAGACACTACCAAGTAAAATGTTTTAAGATAGATAAAAATTAAATATCATCACCTTCACATGTATGGTGATAGCAAGGATGATAATGGGGAGACACACATGACCTAAAGAAGAAATTTTCCTTTAATCATATCCTTGACATGTGATGCTTGTGTAATTAATATTGCATTTGGAATATCCAAGGGTTTTAATAAAATTGAGAAAGGTAACACAAGTGCCAAAACCCTCATCAATCAAGGCACAATTTATTTGGATATCTCCAATTTGGACACTAATGAATAGGGGAGGATCATTTGCATGAAGTATAATCTCATTAAGGATCATAGAAGCAATGGGGAATTTGAAGAAAAGACAAGTTTTCATTATTTAATCAACATGTATGGACATCTCTTTGCATTGTTACAATAAATATCTTCAAATCCTGCTTGGGGAGGATGAGGGATGTTCATTTCAAACAAAAGCTAAATAAGATGGTTATGATGACACTGATAGGTCCTCATAAGCTCTATAAATTGGATTTTGGATGGGACATTAGTAAGCTTCATGATAGGATTCCACTCATCATAACCCATAAAAAAATTGTTATAAAGAAGTGCATAGTGTTAAAGGAGGTCCTTGGAAGAAGGAGCCAAAGTACATTGGAATTCATGTTGATAAGAGGCAGAAGGTTTAGTGAGAAGACAATTTTGTAGATTATGTTGATAATATGAAGTAGTTGATGCAGATTGGTTTTGAAAATTGCTATAAGAAGTATCTATAGAAGCTTGAGGGTCATTGGTTATAGGTAACAAATATGGAGGGATGGTATAAATAGTATGGGAAGTGTTATCCAAGGGAGGATTTGGGATTATTTCATCAAAATTTATAATGTCATCTTGTCCAAACTCATTTAAGTGAGTTGGAGAAGAATCTTGGATAACAAAAAATGTACAAGACAATGTAGGTGTGTATATAGGTTGAGGATCAATGAAAGAAACCACCCTTCACATATTAGTCATATTAACCACATTCTATTCATGGGGTGGGTCAATAAGACTATCGACATTCTTGGTATAAGGGGTGGGCTTGTCTTGGTTATCTTGGTGATTTGGAAGAGGATCTTTATAGATGGACAAATGGGCATTCTCTTGATTTAAAGCTTGGGATTTAGTATTTATTTCATGGGATTTGAAAGAAATGTCATAGTCTTGTTAATGTTTCTAAATTATAGAATATTGGTTAAAATTGAGACCAAAAACAAAATCCATAGCCAAATTATGAAGCTACCTATAGGTCTTATGAGAATGACCCCAACTAGTGTGAAACCAACAAAATTTGTTGGGATCATACAAAGATTTCATAGGATGAGTGGAATCAAGTTCTCATGGGAGAGGCCTTGTTAGACATTTTATTAATTATGTTGAGGAAAAATATTTTTGAACATTGATGTTATTAGGTGAAGATAAATGAGAATTGGTAAATTGGTTGGATGAGGGATCTAGTTCTGAATATTGGTTAGGAACAACAACTTGAAAAGTGTGAATGGTATCATAAGAGTTTGTGACACCATGATTGGTAACATGATTATCTTTATTCTTGAGTAATATAAAAGTACCCAAATAACATTGGGATTGCTCGAATTGAGGCATAAAGAAATCTTGATGTTATTCTTGGTAAATATCCTCATATAATGTATGTGGAGAGAGAGTCTAGACTTGATATTGCAACTTGGGAAAAAGAGCATTGCCAAAGATACATAAGAGGTTATCATTGACCATGTTATGTTCACATTTATTGGACAATTTCTTCCATAATTTTATGAAAGCTTAGGCTGTTTCAGTCTTAATTTGCTTAAAATTGATAAAATGGGCAAATGTATTCTACAAAAGATCACTAGCTTAGAACTCTTGTACTAGAGGCTTTCTTAAATCTTCCAAACTAGTAATATAATGAGTTTTAAGTTGGTTGTAACAATATAAAGCATCACTTATAAGAGTTTTTGATAACATGTTGGTAAAAGCAAAGGTATTTAATTTGACCAGTCTTTATATAGATTTCTAAATGTTTTTAGATAAAGAGTAGGATCAGTTGACCCATTGTAAGAAATAGTAGGGATGATACCTCCTATATCGATATTAGAAATTTGAGATGTAAGAGGATCATTTTGAAGATGCTTGATTGTATTGTTGATAAGAGGAGGTTGAGGGATAATATTACCATGGGAATCTCAAAGAGGAGGTGGGGGAACATTTTGATTATGCATGTCCCATGGCATTTTTTGACGTAGGTTTGAGGATGAATAAGGTGGTTTTGAATTTGCATCATTTCATATGCATTGTTAGATTGAAAATCATTCATTTGATTAAGAGTTTATAATAGGAGTTGATGGTTTTGATTTACATTGTTGGAATTGTTTGAAGTATTAGAATTGGTAGTAGTGGCTTTGGTACCACTATGGGTGTTATTAGGAACTTGAGAAGAGCTATTGGAATGTGAGGCACTAGTGGAAAAAATTTCTTGTGTGGAAAAAGATGTAGTAAAGGGATGGGAATAAGAAGAACTAGAGGCCTAATTACCATGGGTAGAAAATGATGCACCAATGAAATAATTAAGGAGAGTGGGTATTGGAAGAAGACCACTAGATGTAAGACCTACCATGTTAGTAGAGATACTAGACATGGAGATAGAAGAATCCAAAGAATAAGACGTCATGGTATGAGAAGGGGTCAAAATAGAGAGAAGAGGTTGAGAAGAAAAGAAGCTAGTATCTCCAAATCTTTGTAAGAATATGGGGAAAGGTAAATGAGGCTCTTCAACTTGACCACTTATCATGAGTTGGTAAATGGTAGAAGGATCCTTTCCTTGATGTTGAGGAAAATCAAAGATAAAGAAGAGCATTTTTGGTGTATACTCTAATTCGAGTTGATGTCAAAGTGAGAATAGAGGATTATGAAGTAAAGAAGAATGAAGAGGGGTCCCATAGCATAGTTTATTATATGAGTGGTTATATGAACATTAATTTCATTCAGGAGAGGATCCATAATTTTCTTATGGGAGACCCTATGAGGGTTGGTAAGACTCATCATATCCATTGAATTCAACTCAGTGTTGTCTTCAAAAATAAAGTTCATGATGAAGGAGAAGGACTAGATAAAGCAAAGGTGATGCAAAAACAAGGAAACAAGAAGGGATAGATAAGAGTACAAGTCAAATGGGTCAACCTAGTATTAAAAATAGGGTTTGAAAACTTAGAAAATAAGGATACAAAGTTGATAGGGTCAACCTAATACTATAACCTAGGACAGAAAGTAGGAAGATAAGGATACAGAGTTGATAGGGTCAACTTAGTACTATATCTTGAGGGGATAAAAAGAGTAATGTGTCGATAGCATCGACTCAATACTATAGGAATCGGAAATAGATATCTTGTAAGAGATTGTGTTGAATAGAATGATAGTGTACTAAAATAGGAAAAAATGTGCAAGTACTTTTAAAATCAAGAAATGAAAATAAACATGCAATCAATTGGTCAATGAGGATGATCTAATTGAGGCACACATCATAAAACCTTGAACCAACATTAGCCAATATAAGTTTTTGAAATACACCATAAAATTGAGCAAAGATGAAGCAATAAAATTTGAAATTAAATGTTAACTAAGTGTTCATATTGAATGTTGTTATATTATTAAAGTATGATTTTAAGTGTGATAGGAAGTTGGATGAAATTCGGGAACTAGAAAGAAATCTATGGATGGTTTTAAGATGTTTAGGCTGAAAGGGATCTATGTTGGTAATGGTACTAGATTGGTATTAGGGCTTGACCCTCACTTCATAAATCATAATGATAAGGGTGTTAGGTGCTTTGCCAATATATACCATTAACCACGTGTTTATACTTAGCTAGAAAACTAAGTTGGCTTCCCCCCTTAGTAATAAAATCCAAGTAGGTAGGCCTTTGGTAGATAATTATTTAAATGCATTTTGAAATTATGTAATTTGATAGTGTGTGAAAGAAAGATAAAAATAGTGCAAATTAATGGTATATTTAAAAACCACCTAATAAGACTATCTGATATATTCCAAGCATGTTAGAAACTTAAAGTGAAAATGCGAAGTAATTATTAGCATATAAATGTTAATTCCAAATTTGAAACATGGTATATTGTCAGTTTAGATGATAGTGTATGTAGATATTATAGTATTGAGTCAATAGTGTCACTACTATACTAATGAATCAAAGGTTTATTAAAAATTATGTCGACCTAGTCTTGCAAATAGAAGACAAAATACATAACTAGGTCGACTAGGTCAACCTAGTTTGTTATATTAAGATAGTTTTGAAAATTGTAAACTATGAAATAGAGAACTGTAATGAATAAAAAAATTAAAGAGAAATAGGAAAAGGAACCTTGGTGGGTTGGAAGATGTAGAGTAAAGTGATATTGTTGTTGAAGTGCCTTGATTTTTACTTGAAAATTTGGCCAACTGTGTTGACTGTGTCATCCTAGTGTTGTAGTTCCCTATTTGTTGAAACTTGTCAAGATGACTATACTAGCCTCATCAACCTAGTATGTTTTATGGAAGTTTGGAACATGACTATACCATCCTAGTTGACCTAGTATCTTTTCTATAAGTGAAAAATTATACTTAATCAACCTGTTCAACCTAGTATCTTATATCTGATGAAGAATTGCACAAATAGAACATAGTCATTTTGATGTGACTATATGTTAAACCTACACATAAAATTTAGAAAATACACTGACCACCTAATATCATAAATATATAAAAATAATAAATAAAATGATAAAATAATGAAAAACATGAAAGAAAACCTACAAGGGTTAAATTCATGTTGGGTTCACCAGAATGTATGCAATCAAAAATGCATCATGTTTATAAATCAATCCTAACTAAGAGAAGATAGATTATACTTACACTTCCAATTTGGGATAAATTAGATAATTAGGAACATAACTGATATGTGGATCTTGTAGACCCAATTAGGGGATCTCTTATCATAATAAAAAATACTAGGGAGGGTTCTAAAGCCTCTAGTCAAGCACAATCATGCAATAACCTTAACTAGGTCCTATGTTTTCATATTTACTAAACTAATAACAAGTAAAGAAAAGAAATATAATCTAGTGCTCACCAAAGCTTGTGACACAAAGCAAGGGTAATAAACAACACAAGTAAACATGCATAGAAAACATATACTCATGTCAACATATATGAAATACTAATGCATGGAAAAGAAGTACAAATGCATATCTATCAACTCTTACAAAGGAGGAACAAAGTTAGGAATACTTACCTTTGAAGATGAACCTGCCGAGCCTTAATCTCTACCTTGGATAAAGTGCTTTGAAAGATTTTTTCATGGTATGTAAGGATGAAAAGGATAAATTAGCTATAGGCTACACAATATATCAATGCATCCAAAAGACTTCTCCATAAGATAAGATTTTTGTCTCCAAAGAAAGCATGAAACCCTAAGTTTGATCTTCAAGTAGAATGGTGGACAAGTAGATGTACAATAACACTTACTTCTTATTTTCTTATCTAAATAATGGCAAAATGATCTTGTATATATAGGTATATTTAACCCTAAACCCTTATAAAATTTTTAGTTGATAGGGTTGACCCAGTCAACCTAGTACAGTTATGGATACAAATCACTAGTTATGGGCTAGGTAATCCAAGAGCTAACTTAGACCCTAAATGAATTACACCCATAAGAGTACCTGGTCGACCTAGTTTACCTAGTACTATAAATAGTCAAAAGGGGGTTTAGGTTAGGAAAGGGGGAATGAAAGGTGGGAAATCACTGAATAGTGTATAATAGAAAAGAACAAGATTAGGGATATGGATTTTAGAAGATAAGTGTGTAGATAACAAGTGGTAAAAAGGACAACAATACTGCAAAACACCAATGGTCTGCCCACCCTTTTTTTGGTGTACCCCTTAAGGTCTGCACTCAGAGAGATTAAGACTTAATGGGTTCCTTCAAGATAAATATTGTTAGTAAGTGATAAAATTTTGAAAATATTGTTTGTATATAACAAAAATATGAAAATAATGTGTTGTCATCTTGCCTCTTATCCTCCTAAGACATGTGTTGATGGAAATATTCATAAGAGTGGTATAGGAGGCCATGTTGGCAGTTTTGATGCCTTCTTGATTATAAATTATTTTCATAGAGTTACCTATCTAGTTCTTTGGATAGTTATAAGTTATTAATTTGACATTTTTCACCCTTGAAGATCATCTACACCAACCTTTATCTCTTGTAATGCTTCTTCTTCATTATAAGGTTCGTATTACACTTAATGACTTCTTATTATACTCTCTCTTTGTTATCAAGGCATGAATTACAAAGGAAGACATGATTTTGTGCCATGAGAGGTATCCATCATACTTTTTTATTCATGTAATATACTATACCAAGTCATAGATCTTTTTTTTAATCAATGGAAACCATCTTACAACTAGTCTTCACTCTTGCTTGTCAATAGAGTAGAGAGAGATATTAATTGTCAAGAAGGTTTCAAGTAGATTTGAGGGATGCTTTTGATCCTTGTATCTATTCCATGACTCCAAGTCATATTTATATGATGCTTATAGGTTATCTAAGGTTTTTTGAAGCTTCTTTATCTTTGGAACCTTGCAGCCAATATGTACCCCTACCTTCTTGAATCCACATTAATCATGATTCTTAATTATGACCTAGATGACCACTTGAAGCCCATAATATGAATATTTAAATATATTAAATGAATTTAATTTTATGATAAAACCTTTATGTTGGCTCAAAGACCTTCTACAACTGATTGGGAGAGTTTTTCTAGCTCAAAACCCTGAAAATAAGCTCAAGAAGGAGATTTTATAGGCCATTTTATATAAAAATTTAGCTCACATATGACATAAATATACTCATTAATATGTTTATGAGAGGAAAAAATTTCATTAAAACTATTTTGGATTCATTTCAATCCATTTTGAGTGCTTATCTCTTCCATTAGGTCTTGCTCAGGGTTTAACAAGGATTTTAGAGTCACCTAGGTTCTTAATGATAGCTCATAAAGATGTGGAATTTGATGAATGAAATAAAAATAATAATATTAATTATAAAAATATATTCCTTACAAAATGTTCTTATGATTTCATTCACTTATTTGTACAATATCACACATACTAAAAGTTACCCTTTTTAGCCATACAAGCTTGAATGTGTATTCGAGATGAGTCATTTGGAAATAAAATGTATAAAAGGGACTTGTTTAGATTTTAAAAATTATTTTTAGGTCTATTAAACATCATATGTTATGGTCAAATAGTTTTATTAAGGAATTTACCCTGTAATTCATTGAAACCTTTCTTAAGCCTTGAGGAAGGGTTTGTAGATAGTCACATTGAAGTGACCCTAACAAACCTCCTTGAGAAATTTATTTCCTTATTAGTGAGATAAAACCTCATTTAATCATATAATCCATAATTTTGGACTCTTTAATCCTAAAAACACCCCAAAATAGGCAAGTTTTCTTCAATTGTCACACACAGGCATGCAGGTGGCTATTCGGGCTTCTTGACTACATTTATAGGAGTAACCCTTCCTCAACTGGATTATTTTTAACTTTGGTAGTCTTGAAAAACATTTTATAGTTATTTAATATTATTATTTACCTTATACAAACCTTTTAACACTCCATTTGACACTACACATGTGTTTTCTCCAATTCTACCCTCTTACATGCATATAGGTGGTTATTAGGCCTAAAACTGTCTTTTCTCTTGTTTTGCCTTCTTGAGTTTGATTGTAAAATAATATCACTATGAATAAAGTGACTCATTTTTTTAATTTCCTTTCCATCTCTAAAATGGGCTCAAATCACCTTGGATATTCACTTAAAACCTTCATAGTCTTCCTCTTAGGCTCACACAGTCCCCTTCTTAGGCTCACAAAGTCCTCCATTTGAATGCATTAAAACAAATAAATATACTTCTTAAATATAATATAAAAATGAATATGTGGGATAAATTTTTATATATGACACATTATTGAGTCCTCTATATGGGTGAGAAACTAATCCCAAACTGATTTCTCTCAGATGATACTCAAGGTTCTCATGACTCTCTTAGGTCTTTAATGGACCTCGGTCATTGTTCAATCAAGGAGACTGATATGTTATGACTTGTAAATAAATAATCCTTAAAAATAAATATACCTATTCCATTCCCTTTTCACTCTTCTTTAACTCTCACCACTTAGGTCTCATGCACAAATATGCCTTTTTATAGTTCATTTATTGTACATAGCCTTGCAATCATATAGTGTATCACATGAGGGTAGGTGTGTTGAGGTCTAAGACTAAATATATGTTTATTATGCTTGGATAAACCCTAAAAAACTTTATATATTAACCTTGAATTTCATCAAGACACTATGAGTGTTGATTTCTTATAGAAACATATATTATGCCTACTTGCATGCCTTATATGTCCCTGGACTCCATCCTTTCACTATTGGTATTTGAAGTTTGTATCTTAAGGTTTATATATATTTAAAAAAATTCTAATGGTAACATTATTAATTAATTAAATAGACCATATACACTTCCATTTTAACCATTAGGAACCAATGTTGACCTATAAATCTACAGACTTATAGGTTCACAAAACTTCTTTTAAACTTAGAGAAAACACTAGAAAATTTAAAACCTATGGATTTCCACTTGTAATAACTATATTATAATTATATTAAAGTCCATTTTAATATATTAATTTACATTAAATGGTATTTGATAATGAAAACACACCCATATTTGACTAGGGCTATCTTAACCATGTCTATTGGTTCATACAACTCACTTGTACATGCATAATTATATGATTTTATTGAATTTGATTCATTAAATTATGCTTTTCAAAGGTTTTAGGTTTCATAAAAAATTAAAAAAAAATCAACTACATACTTTTATTCATTCCATGCACCAAAACACTTCGCAGCTCCTTCAAACCATGACTGTCATGTCTAGTCTAGCAAATCAAGACTATTTGGTGCTAATCCAAACATGAAAATGAATAAAACTAATAAAAAATGATTTTTTAGAGGTAAAATAGTGTTAAATATACCTTTTAAATTTTTTTTCATGCATTCATTAAACTTTGGAACTCTGTATCAGGAGAAAACTGACCCCATTGGGTTTTGAGTAATCTTTCGGCACCCTAAACTTCTTAATATTTGATCATAAAGTTAAGGAGTTTAAATATACAAAAAATACCAAAAAATTTAATATATTTTAGGTCCCATAATTTTACTAATATATTGGGATCCATCTCTCTCTCTCTCTCTCCCTTTAGTATCATCCATAAACTGGTTGACCTTTTAAGGTTGCCAAGAAACCCAATGGAGAAAAAAATGAGGTTTTTGATTTGTTTGACTATGCAACTCAATTTTTTCCTTAGATTTGGGTCTAAATATACTATTAGGAGACTTTTAATAGTTTTTTAATTTTCCATCAATGGAAAACCTCTGTAAAAGACCTCTAAAATCTTATTTTCTTCAAGAATTTACCTATTCTACTTTTTTAAACTACTAGAGATGATGAACCAAGTGATTATGCGACTTCCCTTAACTTGTATAGAGGTGGAAGAGTATGTACAAACATTTTTTAATTCTCTATACCTGAAAATCCTTCAATATCTCTCATTTTGATGTTATAAAATGATGAATGGGTAGTTACAGAGAGTTTCTAATGTTAGAAATTAATTGTTAAGACATTTAGAGAATATGTATAGACAAGTACAAGCTTCATGCCATTACGTAGATTTTATATGATGTAAAATACCCCTATCCAATGATATAACCTTCATATTTTATCTTTCCTAATAAGTATCATCTCAACATTGGACTATACAATGTGACTAAAGAAAATTAAATATCTTAATACTATCAAAACAACCTTAATATCTCCAAACTACTTGAAAATACAATATGATCAACTTACTAGTTTTGCTCCTTGGTCAATTTAGTTAGCCTAGCTAATATTTATTTTTGGAAAGTTCACCACCTTCCCTCCTTGATCATGATTCAATATTGACTTAAATTCACACTTAACCTTAACTTTGTCAAACTTACCTTAATTAATGCTAAAAACATGAAAAAGACTACAATTAATAACCATTTGATGACAAGACAATGTGACTTGACCCTGCTACTAGCTAGACAATCTTATAAAGCTTTATAAGATTCTAAGGAAGACATATTACCGATCATATTTAGACCATTTATGACCAATACATGACCTTTATGATGGATATCAACAAAGTTAAGATCATGTACATCAAAGTTTTGAATGATACTCATTCATGGCTGCCAATTTTGGATAATAGGTACCATGTCATATTTTAGTTGTAAACTATATTAATTTAGTGTGTTTGGCTTATGTTTGTCTCTTCTAGTGATCTCCATATTGATTTTAAACCATGACCTTTCTTAATATTTTTGTCTACTATCATATTTTTTCACCATGGTTGCCACCATGTGGCTTATGATTCACACGATAATAATTCATTAAATAGAGATAGTATTTATTTTAATTTACCACATTTTCTTTTATTTAATAATTGGATCTTATCATAATTCATGTGGCCAATTTTTCACTTTTTTCATATTTATACTTTGGTGATCATAAATATTTTGGATTTATTAACTTTACTTCCCATCTCCATTATCCATGGAATATTATCCATATTTAACATGATGTAGTTGATTTATATTTAGCCACCTGATCATAATATACCAAGTATCAATGTGGTTTAAGTTTCACATAAGTACCTCTATAAAAGGTGAATCCTATCACCAACCTATTTTTGGGATTCATTCCCACTTGTAAATGTCCATTGTTGAAGTACTCGCTTGTGTTGTATTGACTCAAATAATCACTTGATGGACTTAATGAAAACCCTTACCATTTCATCTTGTTGTTGATATATCAATTATGTCATTAATAAATACCTATTTCCTACACATATACCAAGATCATCATACAACCTCTATGGTATGAAGAGAAAAAATAAAGCATATTAATTAAATGCTTAATCATCAGAACTATAACACATATCTATTTTCTCATGGTCTAATATTAAATATTAAAATGGTACATGAAACAAACATGTTTCAAACTATATTAAGTGGATTAATTAAATATATTAAGTAGATTAATTAATGTATCTAAGCCTAATCAATAGTTAATAATGGGCCTAAGTCAAGGTGAGGCTAGGTAGGGCACTATATACTTCCCATTCTAGGAGACTTTACCATTGAAGTTTTGTTGTCACAAGAAACATGTTTTTAGCAACACCCATATATAATAAAATATTAGTGGCACCCATTTATTTATAAAATAAATATAACATCTCGTACATGTGTCGATAATAATGTAAACTATATATGTATGGACACACACACACACACACACACACACACACACACACACATGCATATGTATAAATTCATTAAATGGAGATACTATTTATCTTTATTTATATTCAGCCACCCAATCATAAGATACCACGTATCAATGTGACATAACTAGTTTTATATAAGGTGAATCGTATCACCAACCTATTTTTGGGATCCATATCCACTTGTAAATGTCCATTGTTGAATCACCTGTTTGTGTTGCATTGACTCAAATAATCACTTGATGGAATTAATACAAACCCTTATCATTTCATCTTATTATCAATATATCAATAAGATCATTAAGAAATGCATATTTACTACACATATGCCAAACTCATCATGGAACCTCTAAGGTTTGAATAGAAAAAATAAACAATATCAATTAAATGCTTAATGATCACAACTGTAACACATGTCTATTTTATCATGGT
This sequence comes from Torreya grandis, assembly GCA_037957365.1. Lineage (NCBI taxonomy): Eukaryota > Viridiplantae > Streptophyta > Pinopsida > Cupressales > Taxaceae > Torreya > Torreya grandis. Next base: position 1,905,817 of record JARHVA010002200.1, read on the forward strand.
CCAATATGAAATATTAAAATGGTACATGAAACAAGAATGTTTCAAACTATATTAAATAGATAAGTAACAGGTCCAACCCTAATCAATACTTAATAATGGACCTAAGTCAAGGTGTGGCTAGGCAAGGCACTACATACTTCCCACCCCAGGAGACTTCACCACTAAAGTTTTGATGTCAATAGAAGCATGTTTTTAGTTACACCTGTTTACAATCCAATATTAGTGTCACCCATTTATTGATAAAATAAATATAACATTTCATACATGTGCTAATAATGATGTAAACAATGTATGTATACATACATACATATGTGTATGTATATATATCAATTAATTTATTGGAGATACTATTTTTTTTATTTACTACATTTTATTTTATTTAATAATGTAGTTCTTATCATAATTCATGTGGCCCATTTTTCAATTTTTCATATTGATACTTTGGTGATCATAAATATTTTGTGTTTATTAACTCTATTTCCCATCTTCATTATCCATGGAATGTTATCCATATTTAAAACAATGTATCTGATTTATATTCGGCCACCCAATCATAAGCTACCAAGTGTCAATGTGGTTGAAGTGTCACATAACTATCTATATAAAAGGTGAATCTTATCACCAACCTATTGTTGGGATCCATACCTACTTGTAAATATCCATTTTTGAAGCACCCATTTGTGTTGCATTGAATCAAATAATCATTTGATGAGCTTAATGCAAACCCTTACCATTTCATCTCATTGTCAATATATTAATAATATCATTAAGAAATCCATATTTCCTACACATATACTAAATTCATCATGGAACCTCTATGGTATGAAGAGAAAAAATAAAGCATATTAATTAAATGCTTAATCATCACAACTATAACACATATCTATTTTCTCATGGTCTAATATGAAATATTAAAATGGTCAATGAAACAAGCATGTTTCAAACCATATTAAATATATTAAGTAATGGGTCCAACCCTGATCAATACTTAATAATGGGCCTAAGTCAAGGTGCGTCTAGGTAGGGAACTACATACTTCCCACTCTAAGAGAATTCACCACTGAAGTTTTGTTGTCACAAGAAGCACATTTTTATCTGCACCCATCTTAAATCCAATATTAGTGGCACCCATTTATTGATAAAATAAATATAACATCTCATACATGTGCCAATAATAATACACACACACACATACACATACACATAATCACACATGTATATGTATATATGTGTCTATACACACATATAAATGTATATGTATATATACAAATATACTTGTATGTGTGTGTGTCTATATATATATATACATACATACATACATATACATACATGTGTGTGTGTGTGTGTATACACACACATACATACACACACACATGTATGTATGTATATATATACATATAGATACACACACACACACAACTTCATAAACATACATACATATGTATGTATATATGTGTGTATGTATGTATGTATTTATGTCTGTATGGATGCATGTATATATACATACATACATACATACACACATGCATACATACATGCATCCATACAGACATATATACATACACACACATATACATACATACATACATACATATGTATGTATGTATATTAAGGTGTGTGTGTGTGTGTGTGTGTGTGTGTGTGTGTGTGTGTGTGGGTGTATCTATATGTATATACATACATACATACATACATACATGTGTACACATACACATGGGTTAGAATTTTCACATAATTATAGGTTTCATATAAATTGAGAAAAGATATCATAAATGGAATACAAACCATAAGTGACCCAATTTTAGAATGTATCCATGAGATAGTGGCAAAGATCAGTGGGCACACTGAGTGATGCATTAAACTATATGTTAGCAATATCATCAATAAACCTAATTGGAATATAAAAATAGACACACACACACATGTATGTATATATATGTATATGTATACACTTACATAGATACATACATAAATAAATACACACACACACACACACACACACACACACACACACACACACATTCACACGGGCTAACATTTTCACATAATTATAGGTTGCATACAAATCAAGAAAAGATATCATAAATAGAATACAAACCATAAGCAACCCACTTTTAACACATATCGATGAGTTAGTGGCAAGGATCAATGGGTACATTGAGTGGTGCATTAAACTCAATGTTAACAATATCATCAACAAACCCAATTAGAATATTAAAAATATGTGTATGTTGTACCCTATTTTTAGATTAATGTGAATCACAATAGGATAAAATATAATAACTGATTCAAATTATAATGTATGGTAGTAAATCATAAATAATAATGTATAATACTAGAATTAACTTGATAATTGGATTTGATATTTATGGAAAAGTATAAAAAAGGATAATATACTTAACTTCACTATTTTACTATTGGACTGTGACTATGTTTTGACAGTAAAAATAAAGTAGGATCAACCCTATGATTTATTCAGATATGGAACTATATTTGTGATTGTAGGGACACTAAAGTTAGGACTGGGATGGATTCATCAGATGCATGTAACTTGGTGTTGACTTTACTATCTTGGGATGTGTAACTTCTTTATGACTATATAGTGCAATGTGCATATTTGATATGTCTTTGTATGTGGTATATTTTATCCTCAACTATGTGCATAACTTTAAACATCAGATTAATTTTCCTCAAAACTATAGGTCCACTTATAAATGATAAAAATATGGGAATTGTAATGGGTTGGGCTAACCCCAATCAACCTCATTGATGATTAACCATTGCCTATGCATTCAATACTCCCATGAGGGAAGTTAAGACACATGTAGTTATTCCTCTTAATGTGAATGTGAAATTTTTATCATTTAATAAATAAATGCACCTCAAAATTTCTCTTTGATCTTTATAATGTTGGCTATTGACCTAGCTTGTTGTTCTTCAGACTTGGATGATGATTACTCCTAGTAACTGATTTTCACTTTGGGAAGAATATAGTATATTTTATTAATGTGTATTAGTGTATAGATGGTTTATATACTAGTACCAACTGATTAATATGTTTGAACTTAATTTTTATTTATTTTTGGTCAATTGGGTGATTCCCCATGCCACCAACTTGATAGGTGAATGGGTTAACCTATGGGAATGATTTTATTTTGAGAAATATATGTTGCTAGGTAAAGGTCAATAATGTAAGCCTCATGATATATATGTTAACATTAATACCAAAATCTAACATTAATTTTTGAGAAACAAGAATGGAAATTTGATGATCTAAAAATGTTTGAATAGGATATTTCATGGATTTGACACATAATAAGAGGTTCCTATAGGTGATTGATGAAAACTTATAATAGGTCAGGATCTAACTAGCATTTAGGTGTGTGGGAATGGAAAATAAGGATTTTTTTAGAGATGCACAAGTCATGTAGGATAAGCATATGTCAAAATTGACATTATTGAGTTTCACGTAGCAAATTTTAGTATATAAAAATATACCCTTTATTATAGTATTACAATGTAATGGAAATACTAGAGTAAAAATATAAAGATATATGAGTGTGTACAAAACACGTTTTGGGAGAAGGCTTTGAATGTGAAATCTACACTAAGAAAAGATTACAATGAAAATGTAGTAGTCAATTTTCATATAATGAAATTTAAAATCTTAACTATAAGTGAAACTTGAAATTTGAAAGAGAAAGGAAGGAGTATATGTGCATGTGAGTAAACCATATTACTTTGTAACTTATTGTAGATGATACCTCCTTGATAAAGCACCAAATAATTATGCTTCTTCATTGAAGGACTTGGAAAACATGGGAAAATTGAGGGTGATCAATCCCAAAGTTGAAATTTAACTATGGCAAGAGTCATGGGTTGGAATTAAAATTTTCCCAAACCCACATATAACTAAACCAACACTAACCTTATAACCCTAAGATGCAAGGGAGGAACCACATAATGGGTTCAATATGGGTAATTCCATGTCTATTGAAAGTTGTTAAAAATTAATGTATATTAACTAAAAAAACATGAATTAAGCATTGTAGACAAACCTATAGATCAAGTTTTCTCTACACTTGAAAATATTTGATGAATAACTATAAAGGCACAAATGTGTAAGTGTGCATGATCCAACATCATGTCCCACTGAATCAATGTCAACTATAAACTATTGTAAAGTGTATGAATTATCCTAATGCCCAACTGAAATCTTAAATAGTGTATATGTGCATGATCAAACATCGTGTCTAACTAAATATGTCTCATAAAATGAAGTAAATATACATTACACACTCCCCCAAATGTATTTGAATCTATATCAACTTGAAATATGTCAATTATGGATTGAAAAATGGAGTATATATGTTCTACATATGCCTCAATTTTTTTCCTAAAAAATGTAAATAATTTTCCCAATCTGATATCTAAATCACATTTCAACTCTAAAATTTGTATGTTATACCAAAATCTGTTCATGGAGGGTTTAGTCTCTATGACAAATACCACTAGTATGCCCCCATTTTGAGGTGAGGAATGGATCCTATAATTCACTAGTATCAAATAGAGGTGAATTATATGATGTCCTATATAAGTATAATATCATGTAAAATCATGTCAGCATGTGGATAGTATATCATCATTGTAGTGTGTATACCATTAGGGCATGTATGTAACATATGGAATGCAAGGGAATATAAGTGGTATGCCAATATATATGTATCTACGAAGCACACAATAGAAATTTCAATTGCATAAAACTATGTATTAAGTCAATGCATGATATAAATCATGGCACAACACATAAATGGGAGGTTCCTAATATGGATTACAACACCTAAAAACATAGCAATCACATAATCTCAACAAGAAATGTCAATCAATAGCTTATAATATCAAAAATGAGGCCAAGGGGCCACATAAAAGGGACATAAATATGTTTATAAAAAGTAAGGTTAAGGATCCACAAAAAGTTGGCAAGAATCCTACAACAAACATGGATAAGAATCCATAAACAAGATAGGGGGAAAATACAATATACAAAAATAACTAGCCTATCATGAAAAATTAACAATATCAATGAAGAAAAATTAAGTGGAAACTAGTCTACACTATCCATATATGTTAATATCATAGCATAGTAAAATAGCATAGCCATGTAGCACTATTTAATAAATGAGTAGCTAGCAAGGCATGCGTAAGAAATATTTGTAGATCAACATGGTAAATAGGTTATATAAAGATATAACCTATGATAATTTACCCTATGGAAGTAGATGTCCCAAATATTGGCATATCCATTGGGTATAAAAATGGTCCAACATCTATATAATTTGTATATCTTGCATCACACTCATATACATCATGAAATGTGTGTAAGAAAATAATATTTCATTTACCAAACATGTGATAAATAAAATATATAAATAATGTAATATATCAACTCATGTCATTCTCAAGTACTAATTATATATATTTTTAAATATTTGAATGTTTTTAAATTTTATTGAATTTATTGATTTTTAAGTACTTTTTAATTTATTTGAGAATGTGAAAAGGTGTTATCTATATATCCCATCAATGAGATAGTTATATGGGGTGCTTATATAATATGGTGTAAGGGTTGCCTTTTGTGAATGGAAATTAATAAGTGTAGGTGTATCAACATATAAAAAGGAATTAGGTGCTATAATGTAGCTATTGTCATAATGCTCAGATAATCCTATGTATGATTTGTAACTCTAGAAGGATTAGGCCTTTGTAGGGTCCATTATATAGTATGATAATGCATAGGTGCATGTGTTTGTTGTGGAAAAACTTGAACTACTTGTGGGACCAACTTGGTACATGGTATATAAAATAAAATCCTCTAGGAAACTCGAATATCTCTTTAATGTGATAAACATTGTGAAATTAGTTACCTAGGAGAATTAACTACTCTTCTTTGAACTAAATGTATAGATAAATTTTAGATAAGTGAAATAATTGCCTTTCAATATGGTCCTAAAAATGGGTAACAACTACCTCTATATAATGATCCTAAATAAGATTTATATTCAACTAAAGTGGTGATATGGGTAGTGTATGAGATATGACTAGAAAAATGTGGTTCTCATATTAAATGCCTAAAATTATAACTAGTCTGTTATAATTTATGTACTTGACACATCAATGCACTATAAATGATACTACACAAAACTTCTAAATCCAAGGGCACACCAAAAACATGTCAAATACCCCATTACTTAGTACAACTAAGAATGAAGTAGTCACTATGGTGGGGCCTATCCAAGGGTGTCTGTGTATGTCCATTGAACCCCTTAACCACTCTTTTAGTATCTTTTATATCCTTTTGTGTGTATCCAAGATATTTGATAAGTGTTATGGTGCAATTTTTTTTCTTGATCTATTATCAACCATAATTCTTTGTATATGGTGCTCATTAATGTGAGATCATATGAATAATACATGTAAATCTAAGTCATCATTTACAATCTCACTATCATCAAATGTAATCAGAAGTCATTGTGTTAATATACTCATAAGTGTTCCAACAATCCCATATATTGGATGAGTATATATTTTAGGAGGAGGATGCACATGGTATGTATGATGTACTTAATAAGTATATTTATTTTATATTTCCTCATGTTTTGGAAATGGGTCATTAAATATTTCAAAATTATAATTAACATTTGATCTATAATCCCATATGGGTGTGCTCATTATAATGATGTTGTCATAGATAAGATCTTGTATCTTGTGCCTTAACTCAAAGCATATGCTTTTAGAATGTATAACACATTAACGATAATTAAAATAAGAATTATGATCATGACCACTATGTAAAGGTTTGATTATATATACCACTAGTGGTGGAGGGAGAGATAAAAGGTTGCACTCAATTAAATTTTGTATTAAATTTTGAGAAGGTTGAGTTAAGCATGGAAAATACCTCTTTTGTGGAGCAAGTAATAGAAGTCTATTTTTAGGTTGTGATACTACATTAACTATAAGATTGGATTCATTCTTTTTATCATTTAATTTTCCCTTATAATTTTTCTTGATTTAAAACTTGGAATTTGAAGTAGTAGTATTCATGGTGTAATTAATCTTATTGAGTGCAAGGATATTGACTTCATGATCTCTCACTATATGCCATAACTTGTCAAAATATTTGAATTTATAGTAATAATATGGACTCATTATGTGGTAAAAACAAGCTTATCTTTCATATATCTTGTAACTCATTCTATGCCATAGTATCAGTCAACTTATCTAGGATGGTCTTGTATCAAATAACATATTCATTGATTGACTCATTATACATTTGCTTTAGTTTGGAAATTTATGCATAAGATATATTCTCATCAATGTTGATAGATAATTTTTTTAGTAATTGGTTGGCTAGAGGAAGGAGGCCACTAACTGAGTGAGGTGTAAGGTCATAGAACCATACTAAAGCATAGTCTTTGAGACTCCTTCAAAATAAATTGGTTAATTACCCATAGGTTCCTTGAAAAAGGTTTTAACTTGTAAATTCTTCACGAAACACACACTAGCTTCTTTATCCTTCTACTAGCCCTATTAAGACTTTTTTTGATAGTATGGAAAAATTAAAATGAATCTTGATAATTAAATAACTATTTTGAGTACCCTTTAAGGATGTTCACCTTTGGTTAAAATTTAAAGACCCAATTCACTCATTAGGTCCACTTTCTCTCTCTTAGGCCTATCTTATTAGGCCTCCTTAGGCATACTTCTACTTAATCCACTCAAAATATATAAAACAGTGCTTGTACATACTTTTAAACCCAAAAATATATTTTATCACATTAATATTAGTTATATTACAAATTTTTAGCAATTTTGGTTAGTTAGAAAGGTTTATATTACACAAACCCTAGTTTAGGGCTTTTTGCCAACTATGATAGGTCGAGATCATAGATTTCTCAACTAGGTACATTCTAATCAATTTCAAGACTATAATCTTTTTTTAATCTCTATCTTAATCTCCCTCAACTATTAAAAGTGTTGGTTTCTCTCCATTAACTTAGTTTCATGTTTTTCCATGTATTTCTTCACTGGACTGTGCAAAAAAAAAAATGCAATTATAGGACTGTGGATTATGAAAATGAATAAAACATCCTTATGTGCCAAAATAAGGTTAAATACAATTTATTTAACATTAAAAAAAAATTAATTATAGTTTTTTAAATAACTTATCCAATGTAAATTTTCAATTCCTTTAAAAAAATACAATCATTAGTTTACTTGTCACACATACCTCAGAATGCAGGGTTTATAATTTCATTACTAAACAATAAGAGATTATTAAGTCCTATCATGAGAAAAAGATACTTTAAGAATTAACAACATTATTAAACATATAGTAACACGTTTCCTTACATATGGGAACACATTGCCTTTTTGAAAATAGTTTCATTTAATTGAAAAATTGTTTACACACACACAGTCCTCAACTAAAGGTTCTCAGAATAAGGTTAGCCTATTAGTAATATAGCATGTTATAAGAATAGATGAAAATTATGGAACTTTAAACCCAAATCAAATAAATAATTTCCTCACAAATATATAGATTAATAACTAGTTCCAATTATTCTAACACCTGATGCTTAGAGTCTGTAATACACTCAAATACTCAAAAAAATAAATATAAGGGTCTCAATTCTTGAACAAGGCATATCTTCTCTTCTTGATCAAATTATTAATTTTAAATAAAATTAAAAAAATTCATCTATTCAAAACTTATGCATTTTTTATCATATAACCATTTGGAACTAGTTTTTACTACCTTTTGGACACCTTATCGAGGCTACAAACAAGCTTAGTTAGGTGTCATCAACCAAAAGTTGATTTTATAGTTATGGATCACTTTAGACCATGTAAAATGGTTCAAATTTTCCATAATGGCATGAGAAAAATGTTCATGAACTTGTTTATACCATTTCACAACCATGCAAGTCCTAAACAAACACTATAAAATTCAAATTTTAAACTACAAGTTTTGGCAAGAAATTTAAATTTGAAAATTTGAACTAGTTATAAACACACCTAAGCTATAAAAATGAAACCTAAAATATTTTTAGACATTATAAGGCCATAAAAAGAATTATTAAACCTCATATAATTAAAAACAAGCCATACTTGTCCTAAAATACTCCTTAAAACTGGTGTACAAGCCATACTTGTCCTAAAATACTCCCTAAAAGTGATGCCCCTACACCAGTTAATAAATGGTTGTTGGTTGCATAATATAAGTATGTTGCATGGAAAGATCAAAAGTGTTGTTCAAGATCACCTTTAAATTATGTAATGGGATATTGAGAGATAAAAAATATAAAGGTATGGGATAAGATAATATCATATGAGCTAATGGATTATGGATTAATTTATGTGAATCTAGTGAATGAATAACTCAAAATTTACGTTTCTCTAACTGTAACACTTTATATTATAGAGATGAAATAGTTTGCTTAAGGGAATGTGCAGAAGGTGAGGTAGATGATTTAATATGTGTAATAATCAAATGATGGGAATAGGTTTCCTACATAGGAATATTACTGTAAATATGTGGGAGGCGTTGTGTTTACCCACACCTTAGGTGGATATCATATATGAAACTAGAGGTGTAGATACAATAATAGTATCAATAGTAGTGGTCTGATTGATATCAGAGAAAGGGTCATATTTTTCCCAAATATAGCATCTTGGGATAAATTTTTATATTTGTCTCAATCCATATATAACATTACATTTACATTTGAGTATTTTGGTCAAGATATTGAGTCAATTCTATCTCATCCTCATCACCAAATGTAACCTTATATAAGCATGGATTTAGATAGCATCTCATTGAGTATTTGTGGTCTCAACCATCATAATAATTTTGTTAAGGGTGTGTGTATTAAGGGAGGCTAAGGATAATTAATTACTCATTTTAGCCTTATTAGTGTATAAATATTTAATCCATAATATTACATGATCCAAATAACACTTGCCATAGTAGCGCAATATGAAATGATTACACTCATGACTTGAGTCAACCAATAACAAAAATGTTTATTTATTAAAACCATATATAAGTTGTAATGTGAGGAAAAATAAAAAATTAGGGTTTTAAATAAAAACATAAGGCAAAAATTTTAAAAACCTATAAATAAAGATGAAAACCTAAGGGTAATCTAGGGTTTGACAATGTTTAAGCAAAATATGGGTTCATCAATATGTTTTTCCCTAATTTTATATTGATGGAAATCAAAATAAGATAAACTATGATAATTAATTCATATTATAATATATGTTAATCAAGAATAATTTTTAATGTAAAATATTGTGATTTAATGGATATTTGGATTTGATATTTATGAAAATTACAAGAAAGGATAAGATACTTAACTTCACTATTTGAATGGATAACTATTACTCTATTATGATAGTGGAAATAGTCTAGGAGTAGGCATGTGATTCATCTAGATATGGAATTAAGTATATGTGCATGTAGGTTCACTAATTTCAAAATTGAGGTAGATTCATTATATGAAAGTTACCTAAGGTTGAAATTATTTCCCTAGGATGGGTTACTTCACTATGACCATATAATGTAATGGACCTTCTTGATATGTCTTTGTATGTGAGATATTTGACACTTGATTATGTAAAAAATTATAGAAATAAGATTTATTCTTCTTAAAACCCTAGGCCCACTTGTGAAGAATAAAAAATTGTAAAAACATGGAAATTATAATGGTTTTAGTTGAGCCTAATCACCCTTGGTGATGATTGACTATTGTGTACATATCTAATACTCAAAATAGGCAAGTCAAGACACATAGATATTATTATTTATATTAACATGTAATTTTTATCCTTTGATATATGAATGCACCTAATTTTTTTCTTTGATCTTGAAAATGTTGGCCCTTGAATTTTCTTGGTGTGCTTAAAACTTGGAAGATGATTACCTATAGTAATTATTTTCAAATTGGGAATAATAGGGTAGATTTTCTTAATGTGTATCAGTGTATATGAATTTTATATATAAGTGTTAGGTAATTGATATGATTGACCTTGATTTGTATTTATATACACTCAATTAAGTGATTTCCCACACCACCAACATGCTAGGTGATTGGGCCGACATATGGAAATGACTTGATTTTGAAAAATAGTGATTACTAGGTGAAGGATGGTAAGGTTAGATTTAATAAAGAAACATTGACCTTCCTATATGAGTCTGATGTTACTTTATTAGATATATGAATGAAATAATGATGATTTAGAAATGTTTGAGTGCGGTATTTCAATGATTTAACATAATTTGAGAGGATTGTGTAGGTGATTGATAGAAATTTAGAATGGAACAAGATCATAAATAACATGTAGCTATGTGGGAATGGTGAATAATAGATATTTATAGATGCACAAGTAATGTAGGATAAATATAAGTCAAGATTGACATTGCCAAATGTTAAATGCCAAATTTTAGTATCTACAATATATCATCAACAAACCCAAATATAAGTATAAAACATGTGTATCAAATTAAATGTGAAAATCACACTCAATTTCATATGAAATAACAATCACAAAATGGTTCATCAATTACATCTAACCAAATTAAACAATAGCTATCATCCAACCCCATGACTTAACCACCTTTCTCAACATCTTAAAAACATGAGATTAATCACACCAGCCTTGAGACTTATCCCCATCTCTCAACACCTCAGAAGATGCCTATATTTTTGGTGTACTTAGGAAGCTTGCTATTGTCCTTCATGCATGAAAGTATACACAAGGAGGAATAATATATTCATTATGATCCAATTTAGGTGAACCCAATGACTGGGAAATTTATTTTACTTTTTCTCCTTCATGCATGAAATTAGAACACAAGGATAAAAATAATACATCTCAACTAAGAGGAATCTTAACAATATATATGCCTATAATAAATTATCTATATATAATCAATTTATTATCCTTCACACATAAAATTATTACACAAGGAGTAGTATAATTTAATAAAATATCCACCACACATGGCAGTTTGTAATAAGCAGGCAATAATTCATCATTGTAGCAAAGAAATATCATATAGAAAACATCTTAATGGGATAATTGCATTAATTGATTATTTTATAATTTTATTTTGGTATCTAAGTGTGGTTATATCAACCAATCACACTTAAAAACTAATCATTCAACCAAATTTTAGCATGCATAGTTCCACAGCAATTCATTTTTTAATAACCAAGATCAATAACACATGGAATATTCACCATTTAATTTTTAGTGCAAAATTAATTGTTGGCCCAATGGCTCATCAAGAATCAAATACAAAATTAGGATCAATTTTTAAATATTCAAGATCATCATACACATGTACAATCAAAAGTAAATTTCACCCAAGAATGGAATTCCTAAAGCATGTTAAGAACCCAAGGAAGCACACAATTGATTACCAAATACAAGCAACTCAAAATGCGGAATTAACCAGAAGTAACAAGTAACTAGAAACCAAAAACAACATAGAATATGAGAGACAATACACAACTTGTATTAATACTCATTCAGAAAAGAATACAATAAAGAAAATGCCACACTCTTCCACCTTATAGAGGCTTCCCACACCTCAAGTGTACAATACTTCTTTCCTCAAAGCTCTCTTTCTTACGGTCCCAACACAACTCAAACACAGAGTTGGTGTTCACCTCCAACTAGTCAGTATCCACTACTACAAGTACACCCGTGCTCCACACACTCCATAAGTGCTCCATGCACTCCACAAGTACACAATCATACTTCAACTAGATCTCCCAAGAACTGCAACAACTTGCAACCCAAATGATCTTACTTATGGAAGGACCTGCCTTGCCTTCCTCTCTGCTCAATAACTGAGTACACACCGTACTCCAAGTAGATTCCACCTGATCCTACTCCTTGTTGTGTTGCTATCCTATCTGATCTTGCACACCTGCAAATCAATCTGGTTCTGCACACCTGTGAACCTTAGACCTTGCACACACATACACCTGCAGATCAATGATCTTACTTACCATGTAGATCTCCAAACGTAGCCATGCACACTTGCTGACCAAGATCCTACACACCTGAAGAACCCTTCTGATTCTCCAAAACTAGCACCCACACTTGGCACTGCTGTGGAACTAGGAGGAACACCGTTGCTCACTTCACACACAGAAGGAGCTAACTTTGCTCAACTCAAACTAGAACACTTTACAATACAGCCTATGAGTCTCTTAAATAGATCTCATGCAAACAATAATTAGAAATCTAATTACAATAATTAGATCCACAACTCAAGACTATAATTAGCCTCTCAACATGCAAACACCTAATTCATTAACTAACTGTCTGTGAACTCGCAGTTCTGAACCGCACAGGCGATCGACGTCGGTCCCTGTCAGGCTAGAGATGATCGACGTCGACTGATACTTGATCGATGTCAATTGCCTTTCCCACTATTTATGAATGACGTCAGCTAATCAGACCAATGTTGGTTGCCCTGTAACTTAGCAACCTCTCAAAAACCTCCTCCATGTCTACAATAGTGAAGCTTTTAGCTCCACAACCTAACAATCTCCCACTTGGAGATAAATAGTTGCATTGTACCTATACCTGTACCCCATCTAATTTGTTTCCTAGCTTGTATCCCTCTTCAAGCTCAACCTTGAAGACCACCCACCACACAACCTGTGGTGCACCTCCTATCATCTGAGTACTCTGCCACATCTGAACCTACAAACCCATGTAGTGAAGTCCTGACCCTACATAGCATGTATACCTGCTACTGGTCCCTCTCAAATACCTAAGAACCCACTTCCCTGAATTGGCTCCTAACTCTCTGACAGCTCCACTACATGGGAAAACTCAGGTCTATACCAGACCTCATGTGATTTTGGACACTGAACTATCCAGCCCTTAGTGTGCTCCAGTTCTGCATCCTGCATATTAAACCTCACCAACACCTAATTCACATCAGCTCCCACTGGAGACAAAATCAACCTGTGATCTCCATGTCTCTCATGCCAAAGAATTTCGCTGCTACAAATTCCTCATGACATGCCACTGAACTAACCTTAACCTTAGCTCAGCAAAACCCTGTATGTACAAACCTGCTAGTTAGCATACCATCCACATATAGTAATAGGATAATGTTGCAATCATCATCCACCTGGTAAAACAAACACAATGGTTACACTAACATTGACTAAAGCCCTGCTTTGTCATCCACCTATCAAAACCTGTACCACTGTCCTACAGCTTCCTCAAGACCATATGACTTGGAATTTCATCTCACGTGTCTGTTCTCTCTATACTTTAACTAAGGTATCCATTCATCTCTGTGCTTTCATACCAGCTAGCAACCCTACCAAATCTCTCGCTTGGTTCTACATTCTTATCATGCCATGTTCCCACTGTTTCCTAGATCCTTCCTACTCTACAGTGAGCAACGAGTATAAAGAAGAGGAATAATGAATTTGAGGCTTACTTACCCTTTCAATCCTCCATATGGGCATTTGAGACTCCTTGACAGCTTGCTGTCTGCCCAAAATCTATTACAGTGACCAACCTCAGTCACTACACAGTTTGCATCTAACCGACGTCAGTTTCCATGCGCCTGTCCTGACTACCAACTCTACCGACATTGGTTTACCTGTTGCCAACATTGATCCTCCTAACCAACGTCAGTCTTAACTATTGCCGATGTCGGTCCTCCTGACCGACATCAGTCTTACCCTGCCTGACATCACCGGCTTCGATCTGCACATGATCGACATCAGCACCTGTCTGTTTGACACCAGTTCCTCTTGATTGATGCCGGTACCTGTGTTTTCCTGTGAGTGATGAATTTTTACCAGTGAGCTTTCTTTGAATCAAATCCCTATCCAAACTGCTCTACCCGAAGGTATCCAACATTCTCCACTGATCTCTATCCACCATCTCCTCCATAAACACCAAGGCTTTCCAGTTCTTAAGCCTGTCAAACACATCTGACTTCCTCTTAAGAACATGCATCTCCTTCTTGCTCTTGTGACCAAGCCTATAAAGCCACGTCTCTGCAACAGAAGAAGAATCAGTAATATAAGCAAGTAGATAAAGAGTACTTGCTTTCTTACCACCAACTAATTCAAGTGCATCCGCTGTGAGAGTTTTTGTGCATCTATCATCACCCAACTTTTTTGAAGAAATTAGTGATATCTTCAACACTGGGACCTGCATGACCTCCTTCAACACCCATGTGTTGGCTGCCTACAATTTTAGCTTCACTTCCCCTTTGCCAATTCTTTGGCAAGGCACACCAGCCCCTAAATAAATCTTTCCAAAGTCTCCGAAGACCTTACCATGAAAAGATACTCTATTTCGGACTGCATGGAAAGAGGCAACAAAATCTATAAAAAAAGATTCTACTTTACAGAGCATCCTGTGCCACATCACCTGCAACATCTGCTTCTTCAGTTCCTTCATGCTGATCTTCCACAAACCAACAATTTTCTTTTACCTGCTCTTTCTTTCCATAGGACCGTAATTGACCATTCATGCTTTTCAATTCCTCCATTCTTAGCTTACTTTTTTCTATCGTTGCTATACTCCCACTCAATCAGAAACACTTGAGAGTGACCTGTAATCAAACACAAAACTTGCTCCCTGCAACCTTAGCTCTAATACCAACGGTTAGGAACCCGAGGAAGCACATAATTGATTACCAAATACAAGCAACTTAAGATGCAGAATTAACCAGAAGTAACAAGTAACTAGAAACCAAAAACAACACAGAATATGAGAGACAATACACAACTTGTATTAATACTCATTCAGAAAAGAATACAATAAAGAGACGCCACACTCTTCCACCTTATAGAGGCTTCCCACACCTCAAGTGTATAGTACTTCTTTCCTCAAAGCTCTCTCTCTTACGGTCCCAACACACAACTAAAACACAGAGTTGGTGTTCACCTCCAACCAGTTAGTATCCACTACTACCAGTACACCCATGCTCCATGCACTCCACAAGTGCTCCATGCACTCCACAAGTACACAATCATACTTCAAGTATATCTCCCAAGAACTGTAACAACCTGCAACCCAAATGATCTTACTTATGGAAGGAATTACCTTGCCTTCCTCTCTGCTCAATAACTGAGTACACACCATACTCCAAGTAGATCCCACCTAATCCTGCTCCTTGTTGTGTTGCTGTCCTATCTGATCTTGTACACCTACAAATTAATCTGGTTCTGCACACCTGTGAACCTTAGACCTTGCACACACATACACCTGCAGATCAATGATCTTACTTACCATGTAGATCTCCAAACGTAGCCATGCACACCTACTGACCAAGATCCTACACACCTGAAGAACCCTTCTGATTCTCCAAAACCAACACCCACACTTGGCACTGCTGTGGAACTAGGAGGAACACCCTTGCTCACTTCACACATAGAAGGAGTTAACTTTTCTCAACTCAAACTAGAACACTTTACAATACAGCCTATGAGTCTCTTAAATAGATCTCATGCAAACAATAATTAGACATCTAATTACAATAATTAGATCCGTAGCTCAAGACTATAATTAGCCTCTTAACATGCAAACACCTAGTTTGTTAACTAACTGTCTGTGAATTGGAAGTTTTGAACCACATAGGCGATCGACGTCGGTCCCTGTCAGGCTGGAGATGACTGACGTCGGTCGATACTTGACCGATGTCGGTTGCCTTTCCCACTGTTTATGACCGACGTCAGCTGATCAGACCGACGTCAGTTGCCCTGCAACTTAGCAACCTCTCAACAACCTCCTCCATGTCTACAATAGTGAAGCTTTTAGCTCCACAACCTAATAAAGCATCCACATAGAAACACATACAAAGAAACATGCATTTTCATTTTCATTCATACAACATTAAATAAAACACATTCATAATAGCAACAAAGAAATTTATATAATCATGCATAATCCTTAGGTAAATTAAATCAAATAAAAAATGTTTTACCCATAAATATTTTATTATGTTCACATAAAGGTGTCATACTGTATTAATATTCTTTCATATAGGGTGTTGTAGTTTATTTTCAAACACAAATTTATCCATGCTTAAATAGTTGTAGCTTAATCTATGTCAATGTAAAATAAAAACAATCTTGTTCATTTTTATTAATACTTTTTATTTCAAATTGTGCTAAATAAAACTAGAAATAGTGTCACATATAACATTTTAATTTATTTACAATTGTATCAAACAAGAATAGTAACACAAATTGTGGCTTCTAATTTAGTCTAAGGTAGTAATAGGTTATTTGATTAATCAAGGGATTATTTCACTACATCTAAGGCAAGCTTATTATTGTTGCATAAATAAGTCTAATTTAACATTTGGATGGGGGGGGGGAGGGGGGCGGGGCGGGGGGTCAGGGATCAGGATCTTATAGAACAAAAAATTACCAACAAGTTATGTTGTTTACTAGAATGTAATTAAATATTAACTTCATATAATTAGCCAATGGAAAGCTAGGGTGATTAATTTATCCTATGCT
Source organism: Torreya grandis (assembly GCA_037957365.1). Lineage (NCBI taxonomy): Eukaryota > Viridiplantae > Streptophyta > Pinopsida > Cupressales > Taxaceae > Torreya > Torreya grandis. Next base: position 1,923,405 of record JARHVA010002200.1, read on the forward strand.
TTCACATTTTCCATAAAATAATTTTAATTTTGATAATCACTTCAAATCATCCAATCCACCAAGTATTTGGATATGTATTTTGCATTGTGAAAGGTGCCATCACCAACACATAGGCAAGGATAAATTATCCCACATTCATCACATTGCAACTGCTTCATAGCAAAACTACACAAATAATTTATCATCAAGGTGAAGATGTTCATTCATCCACAAAGTATTGTGATATTTTCACTTAATAAGGGAGTTTTAATGAAAACCTTCATTCTACCATCAACATATGAGGGAGGATCATGTATTTTAAGCCTACCAACACAACACTAAATTGTTTTATATTTCTAATGGGGGGTCACATACTCTTGGAGATGCTTACAAATAGGGTCCCATATAGTCCCCTCCTATGTATTTCATATCTTCTAATTTTTATAGATCCAAATAATACCAATTTTTATTATCGATACAACTTCAGACTTAAGAAGTTTTATGTTTATGTGCTATGAGATCTAAAATAATCATTACATAGTGGTCAATTTCACTGATAAGCCATTTTAAAATGGATTCTCCCCTTGCTAGGGAGGTGATTAAGATGTGAAAATTCATATTTTTGTTTTATTATGAGTTTATGTTGTATAATATTTAGCCTCATATGGATTGAATTTCAATATCAAATAATCCTAGTAACTAACACTTACACCTAGTTTACAAATGGGGAAAGTGGCAAAAAATTGCTATGTATATCTATTGAACTTCACTATCATGGAAATTTAGCCAACTATATATTTTGATTTAAAAATTAATCTATATTGAAATTAATTCCATTTTAATCTCTTTATATGTGTCCTCTCTCATTCCTAATTTTATCCATGTCAGACTTATATCTTATGTCCAACTAATTTCTCCATTAAAATCCTCTAGGATATTCTAGGTACTTATTTTCAGAGATAATTTTAAGAATGGACTCCTAAAAATTTATATAATATCCTAGAAAATCCTAGATGAGGGGTATAATTACATTGGATAATATTTGGAAAAATTTCCAAGTAGTTGGAAATTGATTACTTATTCCATTAGCTATTTCATAAAACTTATAATTATATAAAAAATTAAATGTAACATTCAAAGCAAGATATAATGACATCCCATTTATTTTGGATTGTTTCTTCTCAAAGTGACATCCTTTCTCTTATTTGATATTCTAAAATTCATTATCAACTCAATTTGTATAAAATCAATGTAAAACCCCTTGTGCTGAGTTATTTAATTTGAGTAGTTTTGACACCTTCATGGCGATTGATGTGTGATGTGACTCCATCATGTTTTTGTCTTACGAGTAACTTCATTGCTAATTATCAATGAGCATTACTTCGGTCCCAGATTGTTGTTGATTTGTATTATTATATATTTTTAGGACGTAATGGTTTTTGAATATTAGATAGGAATTTTACAAGTGATGTTTCTTAATAATTATACCACCCCCTAATCCAGTTAATGTTGGGGTTATGAGTAGTCCCACTAATAATTGTTACGTGTGACCTCTTATGTGTTTTTTACCAATCATATGATGAGGTTTTGAGGTAAATGAAATAACATGTTTATTGTGGGGGTTTAGCCCCTTCCTTTCTCACCCTAATGAATAACTAGGCCAAAAATTTGATAATATCAATAACCATAATACTTCATTAATGGTTATAAATGTGAGATAACACATTTACCAAGATTTTCTTGGGATCATAAAAGTAGTTATGGGATTAAAATTTAAGATAGGCTTATCTCTTACCCTGGTCACAATTTTAAAATGTTGATGTTCTAGTGAATAGTTCTAGAAAGTTGGGGTATTCTTCATCATCGCTCAGAGATGGGTTTTCTTGTACTTTCAAAGAGATTCCTTCTTTCATACAAGGGTTTCAATGTAATTTGAGTGTTTACCTTCTTAAATACATTAACACATTATTCTTTCTTGAATTTGATCATTTTAGTTAACACATTGACCAACATGGGTAGCTTTGACTCAAGAATGACCATATCCATGAATTTATTCTTTTGAGCCCTAGTTACAAACACCTTTATGTTAGATTTATTTGATGAGTAACCTTGTGTGAAGGTCCTTTATCCAATCATGCACATATTAACATTGCTTAAGTATTATACTTACCAATTCCTTTGGTCAAAGATCTAAAAATTATTATTTACAAGCCCAAGTTTATAGTCCCATTAACGATGTTGTGGAATAATGTGAGTTAATTACCAATTGCATTATTATAAAGTGTGTGTGTGTGTGTGTGGGTGGGTGTGTGTGTGTGTAAATATATAAATAAAAATAAAATTAATTGTAAAACTAAATAAATAAATAAATAAGAGCATGATGCCCAGGTTAGGACAGCCATGTCCATTAAAAATAATAATAATTAAAAAAATAAATTAATAATCTACCACATAGGTTGGTGAAGGAAGGTGGCATAGTTAGAGAAGGGAGTGAATTTTGGTAGACCAAAGGACAGTCAAGAGGTAGCGAACTAAAAGGGAGTGATATCCTCTTTCACCTAAAACAATTAAATTCTTCACCATACGTGCCCCAAAAAAACTAGCGTTCGTACCCTACCCAAAATTGAGTGCAAATATAAATGCAAGTTTATGTTGATAGAAGGAAGGTGTAGGAAGAAGAATCAGGAGGAGAAAGAAAAGGAGCTCAACGCTAGGAGAAACCAATCAAGCTGGGAGCTTTAGAGACAAGTGTTAATCCATTTTATTCTCCATCATGTTAACTTAGCAATAAACATTTGTTTTGTTTTATCTACTTGATTTGGGTGAGAATTCAGTATGGTGTTAATAAATCTAAAAAATTAATGTCATTCCTTTGAGATGTTATAACTAAAAATTAATACTACTTGATTTACTGGCATGGCTGCCAAAATGGTAGTATTTACTGTGCTTACATTTCTATTATCTTTTTCCTTGTCAATCTTCATAGATAGTTTGACTGAGGTTGTAGACTAGGTCCTTGGGCATGTAAGGGAAATAGCATAGTTTTCTGATCAGAGGTCTTAATTATCCCTATGTGGCAAGATTAGTTGGACAAGGCCTGTTATGTGTGTGTCCTTTTTTTTTATAAAACTGGCAATGAATGTCTATATGGCATTTTGACTACTTTATTAGGAGTATTTTAATTACCATGCTAGATTGATTGAATGAATAAAAATACCAGCTAAAATTTTAAAAACTACCACACCTATACTAGATTATGTAGAAGTTATCTTCCTAGTAAATATAATATGATTTTAAGACTATTTTGAATAGCACTTTCCATTTTGGCATGTGGGTGAACCAACTCTGGTGGTTGTGCATTGGATGGGTTATTAGGATACTTGGTGGCTATGTATTACTAATTAGTTGGAAAATTTTGTTAAACAAAAAAAATGAACTTCTATAGCAACACCAAAACTTAGTTTAGAATCATAGCAAGTCAAGGAAATAGTTTAGTTGGCTATAGTACTGCATAGGGCTAGGGCGTTGGCATGTTAGAATAGCTATACAAGGTCAGCATTGAGTTTTGACTTATTAGGACAGCTATGGTAGCTTTTAACAATCCAATGGATTGGATTAAATTCTTATTTTTGACTTTTAGCTTAACCATGAAAAGGTTAGCATCTTAGTTCCTCCTATAATTTTTTTCTTAGTAAATTTTCATGCTTTTATATCCCTTTTCTTTTTGGTCAGTATAATTTTAACCAACATAGATATTAGTTCTTTATTCATTTATTTTCTTCTTTGAATGACAAGGATGTCCATTTGTTTGACAATGTAATACCTTACTTTGGAATGTGGGCAACCTAGATTTCATTATTATGGTTGTAGCTATTCATTACTAGAAAAATATGACTAATCTAATTAATTATTCATAAATTAATCATTTGAGTTGTTTTCTACTTGTGTTATCTAGCTAACATTGCTTAAGTGATGGTGCCAAATTAAAACTCAAACTTGTGTTCTATGTAATTTAATACATTATAATTCCTTCAACTTTTTATTTTTAAATATATCTATCATAAATCAGCTTTAGTCAAGTCAGAAAACAAGCTTGATTATGACGTCATTAAGTAGTATGAATGTTAAGTAAATAGTTATCAGTATGATTCAGTAGTAAGAATTTGTTCTTATAGTTAATTACAGTTGATTTAACTCATCTTTGGTTTTTACCAGGAGTTTTATTTACCAAAAAATTATTCTAAACTTGAGTTTATTCTCCGTCTTTTATCTGTATATAATAGAATTAAATTAGTGGTAGTGTAATCATAATTTTGAAGATAATCTATACGAATGATCCCAGCTTTGAATGTTTTATTGTGTTTTGAATTAATGGTGGAATGAATACTTTATATTCACATGTTTTAATCTTTATAGATAGAATATAAGTATTATGATTTAAATCGATGTTTAATTTGCCTACACTTTTACTATTGTACATAAGGGAAAAGATGTTATTGAAATGTTGTTGCATTGTATTTGATATGTTTATTGCATTGACTAATTTGATGTATTTGAAATGATTCCACTTGCTCAGCTTTAAAGTTGATACTTGTATTAATGTTGTTTTAATACAAGATAAGTTAAACTTGTGGTTGGTTGTATAAAGCAATGAAGAGTCTTGAATAATCATTTAAATATGTTAATGGATGGGTAAAAGTTATTTGAATTACCTCCAACTATTATGAATGTACTATGTTCATCTCAAGATTTAGAATGTTAACATTTGTGTTTGTCTTACTATCAAATTGAAGTTGGATGTAGTCTTTGAAGTTGTATTTTATTGTTATTTACAAATTGTTTTGAGGACTTTGTATTTGTGTGTCAAATTTTTTAAGTCCTTGTAATAGACAATTAAACAAGTTGATTATTTTTTTGGGTCAATAAAATCTATTATATAAATGTTGTAAACCTTTAAATTCAAATTGTAATATTATAATAAAATAATATATTTTATAAACACAAAATAAATTACTTTTTTGATTGAAGACTTGATAATGAATACCTAATTCTATAAATTTTAAAAGCTCAAAAATTATAAATAAATAAATATTAATTTAATCAAACTTTAACTCATATCTAAGTCTTTCCGAAACCCTAATTCATATTCTTAACACTGTAACCTTTTCATGCCCCCTTGAAACTTTTCAAAAAAAATTCATATCGAATAACTCTTACCTATATGAACGGAGGTGGGCTTTGTCCCTCCTGGGATTGATTTTAGATAAATAATCAAATCAAATATAAGCCATCCTAAAATCCTAGTAGATAAGTTTGTTTCTTTGTCCTCGTAATGAACATCATCATGGAAGAAGAGATTTGGAACGTGGCTAAGAAAGTTAGATGTAAAAAAAAAAAAGTGTTTCTAGGAAATAATATGTTGAACGTATGGTATTCTGCATTTTTCATGACTTTATATGTTGTTCAAATGAGAGAGAAGTGTGGTATATTGTGCCATGTGGATATAGTAATATATATACTTAAATGGGTATGGTGGAGTGGAGCGAACACTCTTTTTTTTTTTTTTTTTTTTTGGTTTAAAATACATTACGATGGTGTGATAAATGTGGTTAGGGGTTTGGCATGATATCATAATAAATTATATTTTAATTTAATTATATATATATTTTAAATATTATTCAATATTCTTTATGTTTTATTAATATTTATTTATCTTTCATTTCATATTCATATTTTTATTATATTAGTATTTATTTATTTCATATTTTTATTTTGTTTTATTAAATATTAGAAATTTTTGTGTTCGAGACCTTTTTAGTTATGGGATTTCTTTTTTACGATATTCTTAAATTGGTTATCTAGATTTGTAATGAAATTGGATCTCCAAGTGCTTTGTGGTTCCACTGCTACACTTTTTAGAGACCGATGAAGTACGTCTAATGTAAAGTGAATATTTATTAATAATAATAATAGTAAATTATTTATGTTTTGTGTTGAAATTTTAGGCATTACAATCAATGTACATATACAAGTAATGGGAATAGTAAAAGCAACAAAAAAATTAATTGTTTCTTTTTATGAAAAGGAATCCAAAAAAATTCTTCTATCGTTGAAGAAATAATTTATATCCAATCATATTGTTCTGGTAGGACCTAAAAAGGGTATTGAGTGCCAAGTCAAATCAAGGCATGTAGATCAAATTTTAAAAAAAGAAAACTCAGTACCACGTAGAAAGAATCTTCAGTCATATTACCATTGTTTTACTACTAGTTGTCAACACAATACTCAAAGCAACCTTTAAAATCACTTCAATATATCTAATTCATGCTAAGTCATAGGGTTTGTTATTCATTTACCCCTATCTACCTCATGTTTAGAAAAGAGGATAAGGAACATTGACATTCACTCAAAACATAACCTTAATAAGGATTGTAGCTAAATCCACTTTACATCCTTAAAGGTTTTTGGTGAGATGTTACTCTCCCAATGGCTTGAATTAGATTGAAGGTATTGACACTTATACGATTAAATCATTCTTATTAGATTTTCATTTTCCCTAGAGAAGGTATATCAAACTAGAGAATGATACCTAGGTGAGTTCCATCCCTTACCTTTGTATGGTCTACTAGGTTATTACATAACACATAACTAATTGCATAAGATGTTCACCTAGGTGGCAAAGTTAGAGCATAATGATGAGATATCATGTTCCTCCAAAATGTATAAAATTATCTTATGAATAAGCAATAACCATACACTTTGAAATCAAATACTTATATTAAATATTTTAATCATTAAGAGTTGAAGTAATTATATCTCTTATTGTAATTGTTAAACACTATTTAACTTTGTCACAATGAAGTTTTGTTGACCAAAAACATAGGTTGATATGGCTTCAGTAAGACATGGATGAGTAAAATCATAATGAGTGGTGGTAGTAAATCAAAACCTTATTATAGCTTGTTGTCATTCAAAGGTGGTCAATATAATGTATATGAATCATGGTTAACCCTCAAATAGTTATCAATGAATGGTCACAAATATCAAGACCTTTTTTTGGATACAAGGTGATTACAAGTTGGCACAAGTGGTATAGTTTAAAAAGGACAATAAAGTATGCATCAAGATTTCACAATGGGGTATGAAAAGGATGAGTACTTTTTCGGTCATAAAAAATTAATTCTTAACAAGAATTGCTACAATGTATCTCAAGACATATGCAAAAAATTTAAATGGCATAAGGTCTTGACTATCTAGGTTCAGGTTTGTACAACAAGATCAACTTAGATTTACACATGGGTTTCCTAGTATTCTTTTAACATAAATGAAAATCTAAAAATGTATACACTCAAAACACCCCCTTTTTTCAAATCAATGTGTTGCAAAGAGAAGTTATCCCCATATTTAACTTCCACTCAACCAAAAGATAACATAAATCGCTTGGCAAAAATTAACTAAAAAATTTAAATCCACCCTTAAAAATTAATTCCCTTGTCAAACATCATGAGATATATATTTAATGATAACCATATATAGCTCATGATATTTTTTCATATGCTCCTGATACAAGGTGGTACCTAAATGTCATAAATTATGCACTACCACAAATACTATATGGCCTAGTTGTTACTGTCATGATATATCTTAAGAGGATTGGAATTTACTAAAAGGTTAACAATTTTAAATATATATAATCACCATATAGGTTAAGGACCATAATTTGGTATTTATTACATAGCATAGGTTTAACTACCAAACTAAAATAGTATATAATTGTTTCCAACCTTCATGATTATTCTTATGGATAATTTGGTATGGGACAAGGTTCAAATGCTGATAGCCACCATACTTAAATTATGTATCCTTATGCATGCCTCGAAATCACAATGTGATATTTTATTCCTCATGTCTCTGTCATTTAGCTATATTCACGTGTAACCTTATAGTTCTTATGTCCTTAGCTATCACATCCCACTTTTTCCATGCTAGATTTCAAAGGAATTTACTTGTCATTAACATTATAAATCATGATTAATGATGAGAATATTAATTTAATTTTGTGCAATTAGGGTTGTTTCATTATGTTTTATGCTTAATGGAGTAATTAATTCATATAAATTAATGTTACGTAATTCTAAAAAGTAATTGACATTGTATATCATCATGCTTCTATTGTTTCATATTAGGCAAATTTTATATCATGAACTGCATAACTACCTTCTATTCATCTATTGTGATGTAGGTGGATAACCCCACCTAATATGAGGTAGAGCATCATCAAAGAGAAGAAACTAGATGCAAATTATGGGCAATGGATAGAGTATCATGTGGAATGGGGTATAATCATTTTCAAGTATATGAAAAATATGGTAATATGTTTTGTATATCTTGGAATGAATAGAGACCAATTGGTTTGGATGTTATTTATGAATTTATTAGTAACTCATCTTTTGCATTAGACATTGGTAGAAGATGCATTGACTATATGGATTTAGAATATTCATAAGAATTGATTGGAAGCATGTATATACCTATTGTCTTAAAACATGCACTAATAACTAATTGTGTTTAATTATCAATAGACATCATCATCCCTCTTTTCATCCTTGAAAGTGGGTCTATTTATAATAACTTATTGGGTCATATATCCAATGGACCAATATAAATTATTGAATGGTTATTCGACACTATATTTTTTATATTTTGATCCATTTGGTCGATGACTAGGTATCAATAAACTTAAGCTTTTGATTTGGGTCAAAACTTGCATATGAGTTTATGTTACCTCATGATAAACACTTTGAATAGTTCATACCTACTATCACAATATGAGAAGGATTGCCATAAGAAAAAGGGGCCCACTAGGTGAATAGGTCACCAATCACTTTTTGTGACTTCATGATTTTGGCTTAGTCACACCATATGGTTAAGTTATCCCATACAAGTTATATTTAATTGTGACCCATACAATGAAAAAGTATAAATTGTGAATTATAATGATAATAATCTCCAAAGGGAATTTTGTGTAAATAATATTAGTTTTTTGGACTTTGAAGATATTTTTTTAGCAAGAATTGTGTCATATCAAGAGAAGCTACCAATTTATAACTTAATAGTATTTTAAATGTTGAACCATCCTTACCACCATTAAATATTAAGTGGTGTAATCATTTAAATAAAATATTATGGTTTTTTTTTCCAACATAAAACATATAGCACAAGAGCTAAGATTTTTGAAATAATTTATACCTTAGTAGGCACAATCATTGATATGTAAGTGATTAATAAGCCTTCAACATCTTTCATAGCTCTGTGGAGGATGTCATAACCAAACCATGTTAGATTTTACCAATGTTGGAAAATTATAAATTTTAATTGATCTTCCAAAGGAAAAATGTATATCACCTCCTGCAACTAACCTCTATGCATAATGTTGTGGCATTAGGATTGGCAGTGGGTGGCATGGCATTGTCTGATTATATTTCTAAGTATTGGAGATGTGGATTGTTATTATATATTTATATCACAATGAAAATGTATTAAGAGACTCTTGTCAAAGAACTAGAAACATACTGTGAATACAACATTTTTCAAGAGTACAAGGTTAAACTGTAAAGACCACTATAACCTTAGTTCGAGCCTATGAGGAAACATAACTACTATTAAGTCATAAGGAAATAGTTTACACAACTCATTTTCATGAAAAAAATACATTGAATAAAAACTCAAACTTCTAAGTGAAAAAAGTATATACAATGAGCTTCATTAAGTGACAAGACTGTTTTCAACAATAAATATTTCAAATAGGTAAGCCTTGGTTATAAACTTCATAACATTCTTCTTCGTACATTATAGCTTAATTAAAATGTATAATATAAACATAAATTTGGAATATTACTCCATTAATCCACATGAAACACTAATTATGAGTATCAAATATTGAGTATAAACATCATAAGAAAACAACCAAGAAATATATCATCACATGCAAATCTATACAAGGTATAACCATTAACACTTTTCCAAACATATAAGTTAATTATGATTGATTTTATCTCACATCAGAAATCACTTTCCAGCCATGCTAAAACTAATTTTAGCTTCATTTAACAATAATAACAACAAAATTCTATTTGCAAACAACATTCTACTAAAAAATTTACCAAAAATGTTGAAGGTTATATATATATATATATATATATATATATATATATATATATGAATGAGAACATAAAAAATCAATCCTGAATCAATTTATAAGTAAATCAATTTCATGTTTTGTATAAATGTAAATAAACATAAAAATGTCATAATTATAAAATGAAGCTAAAAGAACTCCAACCATTCATATTTATTCCAGTACACACCAAAGGTTCCCAAGGAACACGGATAGTGAAACATGAAAAATATATTCCTTAAGGATATGTCTCTATATACATACCTATGTATGAGTATATAAACATATGCATAATTAGGTGAAGGTCTAATAATAATAAGGATACTTAAGGTATTGCTAGTAGGAACCAAAGAAGCCATGACACCAATACAAGCTCAGAAGTTTGTCCCTAGGTCTACCATAAGACTATTGATTATGAATTTGATAATTCTCTACCAAATGTGGTTCTATATTTGCTATAGTTTGATAAACTCTATCATTACTTTTAAAAATTTATCCTAGTTACTTACTTTGTGGGTCGAGTTCCTCTAGAGAGCCTTTTAAAACAATGAGTTCACAACCATTGGCAAGGTCATGGAGTGAAACTGGAAGGAGTATAAAACCTCACCAAGGATTTTTTTCCTTTTTCATTTGATAAAATCTAAACATTGTAGAGTTATCATTAGCCATGACCCATGGTTTATCTATAACACCCTAGTTTTTTTCTCATAATAAACCTAAGATTTTCAAGTCTCAGAGCAAGCTAAGATTTTAGGATTACCTCTTCCTCTATATAACTTTTTGGACCAACTAATCAAGCCTCTGGGTTGATTTATTTTCCATGAATAACCAAAGTTTTATGTAGCTCAGCCTCAGAGAAGGGTCTATGTAGAAATAGACTTAACCAAAGATCTCAAAGAGTCCATCAATATTTGAGTGTGCAATAATCAATTATCTCAGTGTGTGCGCTATATTAAACTCCCAAAAACTTGTTTCTAGTGCGAGGTTTTAGACCACATGATTAGAGAATGTCCTCTAATGGTCCTGTTATGTCAGTCCCTCAAGACAAAAGTGGATCTGAGGTAAAACCCCAACCATCTGATGAATGAATAATGGTTTACAATAAGAAAAATAATGCTTCCTCTAGCAATGTTAGACCTCAATTTGCTATTTAACAATCCACAGGGGGGACAAACTCCTTCACACCTACCACTGAAGCCCCCATATATTCAAAAGTTAAATCCATGCCTCCTATTTACTAGTCCCCATAGGTAGTCGCCTAGTTTGTGTCTTTCCCATCTCCCTCTCCTATGTATTACTTGTCATAAACCCCTTCAAGGGTGAATGACTTAGATTTAGATCAAGGATTGTAACTTTCAACCATAAGGTTATTATGCATCACTCATGTACTCCCTATCCCTTTGTATATGAGGATTATATGCCAAACAAAAGGTAATCATTCAAGTTTGGATACATTTCTCTTATAAGCTCAAATTTTGATTATTTGAAACTCTTTCAGGCCTCATCAAGGGAAATGATATGAATTTGGATGATTCTCAATGATAGTTTATTTTTGGAGTGCTAAATGACTTTCTAATCTGACTCATAAGTATACAACTAGTCATAGTTGTCATCATTTTAATCACATACAAGTTTTATGAATTCAATAAGTCAAAATTTATAAATTTTTGTGTCAATATAAAGCTCATATTATTTTTCCTAGGGCCCTTTTTCAGGCCACCTATCATGAGTTTGGCCATGGGGGAGTTGTCACCTGTTGGCACCTGACCTATCTCAAAGTATTATTTCCTAAGGTTTTTACCCCACCCACTGGGTGGTTTGGACTCTTTTTGAATTTGATAATTATATCATTGGTCTTGTCAACTTGTATGCATATAATGATGATTTATAACACACCTTGCTTTGGAGATGGTTATCTAATTCCAATCTATATGTGCATTGGATTCTTTGTGGTGACTTCAACATGATCGTATCTATGGAAGAAAAATAAGGTCACCTTCTCATGAGATGGTGTGCAAGAGAATGGGAAACTTGATTTTACATTAAAAATAAACTTGGGGTCTTCAATTAAAATCATCCCTAAAGGTGGGATTCAAATTTTCCATGCTTCACATGGTCCAACTTCTATCAAGGAGAAGATCGAATCCTTAAAAATCTTAATCGTGCCTTGATTTCTAAGTAAGATATTTTATTATTTTCTCCTATTCATGGTTTTCCTATGTCTATGATTCCTAACTATTTCTTATCTAATCAACATTCCTTATATTTATTTATATAATGGATCTCTCTTTAGGTTAAACCCAAGGGTTCCTAGTTTTACCTCAATAGTGCCCATCTCAAGTATGAATAGACTATTGAGCACATCATCATGGTTTGGAACCTAGATCCCAAACCCATATGGGACATTATATGGATCGAGTGGTGGTTTGATGCTATATCCCATACCACCTCCTTCCTCAAGATATATGGGAAACAAGCAACCCTTTTTAGGCAACACATTTATAATGCTAAAAATTGTGAATACCTTAAGGTTTCACAAGAATTAAAATATATGATTTTTAAATTTACATCTATAGAATCATGCCACCTTATGGAGACATAAAATATATGATATAGAGTCTTATTAGGCCAGAGGAGTTCAACTCTGAGCAAGGATGCATTGGTTGAAGGTAGGAGACAAAGTGACCAAGGAATTTTTTGCTCTCCTTCAGTCATGACAAGTTAATGAAAAAATTAAAGACATTAGAAGTGATTTTGAAAGGATTACCAGATTAAAAAATATCCTTTAAGCCTAAGTGCATCACTACCATGGTGAATTTGTAGCACAGTTATCATATCCTACTCATTAGGTTCTCTTAATGTCTTGATATGGTCCATTGTAAGCTCTTAGAAGTGCAGAGAGTTACTTGTGATAGAATTCTTACTATCAATGAACTTAAGGAAGCTATTATGTAGATGGCATTTGGTAAAGTCCCAAATATTGATGGTTTTCCCTATTATTTTATCAAACCCTATGGGATATAGTTGTTCCTGGTCTCTATAAAGGTTATTTTGAATCTATCCTAGCCAACTCTTTAGGTTATATCATAAATCAAGGGAACCTGAGGTAATTATCAATTGGAGACCCATCACTTTGCTCAATGTTTCCTATAAAATCATAGCCAAAACATTAGCTCTCTAAATCAAACACTTACTTGCCTTAATTGTGTGAAGTGAGCAATATAGTTTCATTCAACATAGATATATTTTGGATAATGTTATTATTATTTGGAAAGGTATGGAATGGGATAGAATATCTAAGCATAATACATTGTTAATTAAGTTTGATTTTGAGAAAGACTATGATTAGACTGAGTGGTCATTTATCATAGCTATGTTATAGGCTCTAAGGTTTGGCCCCAAGTTTATTCGCAATGCCAATATGTTATTTTAGAATGTTGGGGATTGTATCACTACTCCAAATCTCAACACTTTGAGCTCCACATATCCATCAAATAGGGTTGTTCTCTTGATCATATGATTTATGTTTTGGATGCTAATGGTTTTATTTATATATTGGCTAGTTATAAATCCAAGGGTTTGGTTAAGGGGATCTTTTTTCCTAGTTTAGATCACTAGTTAATTAATGGGCACTTTGATGATGATTCCTTCCTCATTCTATAGGAGGATGAAGACTTTGTCAAACATGCCATGAAATGTTTAGATATCTTTTGCCTTGATTTTGGGTTATCCATTCAATGGTGTAAGACCTAGTGTTATCGCTAATCTCTATTGCCCAAACTTCCTTAGCTGGAGGAGTACATGTGGCAATGGATACTTCTCAGAGTCCACTTTAAATTGTTAGGCATTATATTTGATTTTAAAGCCTATCCTTAAAAATTGTGGTCTTAAGTGGTTCAAAGAGTTGAGAAAAAAAATATCATTCTGGATAACTAAGCCTTTGACTTTGGCCAAAAAAAATTATATTTATTATAAGGTGCTTGCTGCTACTCATGTTTAATATTCATGTTTTTGGGATGTTTTTAATTCCTTGTATGTGATGATTGAAAATATTTTTTGAGACTTTATCCAAGCCACTTCTAATGGGTACCAAGGTTTCCATTGAGTTTCCTAGGACATATGTTGTTGATCTAAAGAAGCTGGTGGGTTGGGGATTATAGACACCAAGTTTCAATGGATCACTCTTAGGGTTCAATGGATCATCAAAAACCTAGAAGGAGATGAAGCTTGAAGTTTTTTGCTGAGGCACTACATTTATAAAGGTTGCTCGAATAGTAGAAAAGCCTAGTAAAGCATTATATTTCACAACACACTTGTCTCATCAATGACATTTAAATTAGGGGAATGTTTGTCATAAAATTTATTTGGAAGACCTAGTAAAATCTCAAACCTCACCTCATTTAGGTGGGGGATGGGTTTAAAAGTGGTCTTTATCTAAAATTCCAATTGTTATGGTGGTCTCCCTAGCTGAACATTCATAATATCCCCTTTGCCATGGTCCCCTGGATCAAAATCTTGAGGATTTTTAAGAAAGGTATTCTCAGGGTTGGTGATATATTTTTTAATAACTCTAGGGACTGACTTTCTTGGCCTATGCTAAAATCCAAGTTCCATCTTAATAAGGAATATGTAGAATCCATTTTTGAATTGTAGAGTTTCATACCTAATGAATAATTACACAAAATTGGAGTTTCCTCTTTCATGTTGTGGTATAAGGACTTGTACTATCCTAAAACCATGCCATTATATTGATACTCTCCTTAGTTGTGTTAAAATTTGTTGGCCCCTCAACATGTTGTCATTGATGACATTAATCACTAGTGGTATCTTCAATCCCTCCATCAGGTTTGGACTTGGATATTTGATAATATTTGGGAATCTTGTATTGAGCCCCAAAAAACCCATTTCTTTTGGTGTATTGTATATCATATTCTTCCCATTAGGAATAGTCTCAAGCACATGGGGGTGTTAAATCCCACTTGCCTATCATGTCATCACCTGGAAACTATCAAGCATCTCTTTTGTTTTTTCCCTCATGCCTAGTCATCCTAGAGATGAATACATACTCTTTTCAAACCCTTCAGGACTAAAATGTTCACTTGTAAAATGGATCTCCTAGGGGAATCTACCCTATTACCTGTAAGATATAATAGATTTTGATAAATTTTTTATACTAATATTTTGTTTTAGATTTGGAAATCTAGAAATAAAGCTTATTTTAATAATGAATTAATGGAACAAAGTTTTTTTGTAACTAATAAATTTGTTTTAATTGGTAATGTTACCATTCACATTCAGACTCAAATAGATAAATTTTGGCTCGAGCTTCATCATCTGCACCTCCTCTTGTACCACTAGGGGATTGCTTCTTGATGGTCGACATGAGTCAGTTGATTCCCCTCCTCACCACTTCCCTCTTATGGGTCATGGGCATAGGGTAAGGCATAAATTCTCTCATATATTGAGGTTTAAAAGTTTGAGGATCTCTTCCCCTCACTCTTGATGGTCATCTCCTCCCAAAGGATTTGATCGAGGCAATAAAGATAATGGTGATGGGGGGAGGTGGAGACCCCCTCTGAAGGAAAAGTTATTAAAGTTGGTGTTAGCCATCTCTCCTCCTTACCAAGATTTTTAGGTGCAACATGATTCTAAAACTAACTAGTAGGATGATGGTTAGGACCCCCTCCAATTTGATGAAGATCCCTAGTCTAGGATAAATAGGGAGGAAAACCTCAAGACCCTCAACCTCTGCCTCCTTTATCATTTGCCATGTTCATAACTACCACTTAGTTATTTCTTGGTTATTTGTACTTTTTAATTATATTTTTTGATTGATGTGCACCTGAGTTAGTCTAAATATGGTTATTAGATGGGTTGTAGCCTTTCTTGGAATCTTATTTCTCCTGAGGATCCTTTATCTCAGTTTGGCTTTTGGGTGTGACTTTTACACCTATTTCTTTATATGATTAACATTGTACTATGAGTTTTTTTTAAATTAATAGAAGTGCAATTTTCAATCAAAAAAGTAACATAGACCAAGAAAGATCCAAATCCCATAATGGCATAGAGGTGAGGGAAAACACGCATGAAGATGTCATCCATTACTCAATATCTAGTATGAGGGACAGTAGGGCGAGTTTTTCCCATCTATCCAAAAAAATAAAAACTAAGATATGTTACCCAAAACACCAACAGTTTAAAGGATTCCAATAGTGGTTTTACCAAGATGAGAATTTACAATAAGATCCACAAAAAAACATTTCCAAAAAAAACACACACACACACATATACCAACACAAAATATCAATTAAATCAGTCAAAATAGAAACTAGAACAAGATTCGAAACTTAAAAGGATAAGATCAATGGATTGATTAACATGCATTAGTAAAGGGTGTGACCCTCCATCCTAAAAAAATATCCCACAATATTCATTGGTATTTTATATTGGCAAAAGAGGCCAAATAGGAAGCACTAAAAACTAGCTATTAAGTTCTTATAAAGGTTGGCTCCTAACAAATTCTGGAGCCAAAAAAAATGACAACACAACTTAAAGTAGAAAGCCAAAAATACAAGAACATAAGAGGTAGAGTTAAACTGAAAACCCACACTTATACATATATTATATTAATTTTAAAATATATTACAATGTTTACTTATAAATTATGATCAACTACAACTACAATTATTGTAAAACCTCTTAAAAAATCGATGTACTAAACTTCTATTTTTCCTTCTTATGTGCTTACTATTATCTTCCATGTATGTTGTTGTTCTTCAACCTTATAGTATAAGATACTCATGCTCTTTCCAAGACTTTTATCTCCTAAAAACATTCCTTTGGTTTACTTTCTTTTCTCATTCTATTATGCCTTCTCTCTTACTTGTATAGTCTAATGTTGCTATATTTTTGTATCCCCTTCGTGATCTTTTCTATATTGGTTATTTTTAAAATGAATATATCTCATTACTTACATCTTTTTCTTGTCTCATTCTAATTTGTCTTATATCTACCTCCCTTTTTTTCTAGCCAACTCAAACAGATGAAAAAACAAATTTAAAATTCAAATTCTAAGCATTTAATGAAGTAGTTGAGTTTAAACGATTGTTGGGGATCTTTGAAATTGACAAGTGAAAATAGAGGTAGGTGAGGGAAATATTGATATATTTTAATGCTCCTTATTAATCTTGACATACTTTCCATACTCTGTAGAATGTTGTTCAACCCAAAATTCATCTTGCAGGATTCCTTTTAGCTATTTAAATCTTCTTTCCATTTTTCTAATCATCTTTGGAGTCAGACTGGTGATATTTGGAACTAACTGGTGACATTCAGAGCCTACCTTTGCATCTCCAGATCCATCTTATGGATATGTGAAGCTAGCCTATGAATCTTCATATCTAGGATAAACATCTCCATATCCGACCCGTGGATCTCTAGAGCCAACTTGGGCATCTCCATAGCCATCATATGAGCCTCTTAATCTAGTGGTGCTACATCTACGACTCCTAATCTCTCTATCAAACCAAAAAATATATATTTTGAAATTTTTTTAGTAAATATATTAGTGAGTTACTACTCAAACTTGTAAAATTTAAGTTCTATCACACATTTTTCAACTAATTATCTAATAAAATGATACCTAACTACTACATGCTTGTTTTTACCATGAAAAATGGGATTTTTTGACAATGCAATGGATGATATATTATCACAAAATATAGTTAAATCTCCTTGTTGATCCTGATGTAAATAGATCAAGATTCTTCTAATCCATATGACATAGCATGCTACTAAATTAGTTACTATATACTTAGCTTTAGCCATGGAAATTGAAACTATGGGTTGTTTCTTTGAAGCCCAAGAAATGGATGTTAACCCAAGATGAAACACATATCTAAATATACTCTTTATGTCATCAAGACTACTAGCCTAATCACTATATATGTATCCTACTAACTAATAGTCATATGTTGATGCATATAAAACTTCATGGATTTTCATGCCATTGACATACCTCAATATCATTTTTATTACTTGATAATGTGTCTCTTTCAGTGTCTACATGTAATTAGAGATGAGGCTAACTTCATACATGATATCTAGTCTAGTTTCATTTATATACATTAGACTTCCCACTAAACTCTTATATTATGTGGAATCAGCATTAATACTGCAATCTTTCTTGTGCAATTTCAACTTGTTTCAGTTGGTGTAGATTCTAGTTTTTTATCCAACATCTTAAACCTCTAAAAAATATATTTTTAATACTTCGATTGACATATAAATATGCTTTCATTCATTTGCTTATTTTCTAATCCAAGAAACTACTTCAATAAACCTAAATCAATCATCTCAAACTCCTTCTTCATTGATGATTTGAACTCCTCTATAGACTGATTTGTATTTCTGGTGAAGATTAAATCATCCACATATAAAATAATAATAAAAATACCGTCTTTATTTAAATTGATGTAGAGAGTGTGTGCGCTATTGTTTTTGGTAATTCCATTTCTCAACAAGTAAGAATCTATTCAACTATACCATGCCCTTGGTGCTTGTTTGAGCTCATACATTACTTTCTTCAGCCTATATACATTATTCTCATGCCTGATAATCTCATAACTATGTGGCTATCCGAAATAAACCTCTTCTTATAACACACTATTCAATAAGGTTGACTTAAAATACATTTGATGTACCTTCCATTTGTGATGAACAACTCTAACTATGATTGTTTTCACCATTTCTAGCCTTTCTAAAAGAGAAAATGTCTCATATAGTCATGTCCAAGACTTTATTTGTATCCTTTGAAAATTAATCTTCCCTTATATTTCTAAATATTTCCTTCAAGAGTGGTTTTAGTTTTGTGAACCCACTTTACTCCAATGAATTTTTTTCTTACTAAAAGGTCTACTAGCCTCCATGTCAGATTTTTCTTAATGGCATGCATTTCTTCATCCATGGATTCATACCACTTATTTTTCTTCATTGAATCTTTAAAATAGATAGGATCAATTGCTACAAAGCAAAAAAATTCTTTGTTTTATCTTCATTTTATTCATACATTAACTTCTCATAGACTTCCTACAAGCTCCTTCTCATTTCTAAATGTTAACTTGAGTTAGAGGATGATGATGTTGTCTCATTATCTACTCTTTGAC
The DNA here is from genome assembly GCA_037957365.1 of Torreya grandis. Classification (NCBI taxonomy): domain Eukaryota; kingdom Viridiplantae; phylum Streptophyta; class Pinopsida; order Cupressales; family Taxaceae; genus Torreya; species Torreya grandis. Next base: position 1,942,725 of record JARHVA010002200.1, read on the forward strand.
CTACTTGTTGGATGATGCAATTAAATGATTTAGTGTTTTGTGAGATAGGATTCTAATTATTGTATACTATTGTGCATGGTCATTTATGCTAGATTTTTAATTATTATCTAAGTTTCATGATGTCATGATGCATTAATGACAAAGAGGTTAGTTTTATAGATTGGAAGATGTATGGCATGAGTGCAGAGCTTTGAGGGCCAAGAGGATGTTATGAGGGGTTCATATATCCTTTGATGAGATTCTAGAGATCCAATTTATATTTTTGAGAAAGGAAAATGCAGATTCCTAGCTTATAACTAGACCGTCATTACATGTCATCAAGATATGAATGAACCAGTCAGTTTGTTCATTTATTATATGTACCTAAAAAGTCAAATGTGGTCAAAGGGTGACATAGAGATGATATCATATGTGTTAAGAACATGCCCTCCGAATTTGGTGTCTTGATAAGTTGTATGTATCAATTTATCATCTTTCCAAGTTAATCTATAAACTGGATACATGGTAGAGCCCATCAAATTTATGTCTTAGGAAATAGTTGTTGGTTTTCAAATATATGAATGTTGGAGTTCAAACTGAGTATGCTTGCCAAAGAGATATGTGAGTAAAGAATTGTTTGAATAGGCTAATATATTGAGAATTTGTATGGTGTAAAAGGAAATTTTTTTATATAAATTGAGAGAAACAACCTCCAGGTAGTGGCTTGTCATAAATTTACATAAAACATCCTTTATTATAGGTCAAAATTAAATGTGCTAACTATGGTAAAAACTAAAGAAACTAGTGAGCAAATAAATACTTGTAGAGACCAAGATATTGAGAATTTTGGCATGGTATAAATATAAAAGATGAAGTATACTCATTGATGAACAACTTAAAAGTATAATTTATCCATAAAATTTTTTAAAATTGAATTTATTATTATTCTAAGTTGACTTTTGTAGACTATGATAAAACTCAGTAAACCCGATTTGAGTAGAATAGTTTTAGAACTCATTTGGAGTGTTTGGATTGATATTTTAAGAATTGGTGGATATTTTAAAATAATTTAAGATAAATTAGATGCATTTAATGAGATTATAAAACATGTTTTTATTTAATAAAAATATCAGACAACATGACTGTACCTTGAAGGTTTGTATAATGGTAGACAAGGTTTGGTTGCAAAGTTACTTAGTATTATTAATCATAAAATATGAGTAATTTAAATGTTTATAAATGATATTAAGGTACTAAAGTAACTTTAGGTATGTTATAAATGATAATTTTAGGTGATATAAACAAATAACTAAGCAAAACATAGACTAACAAAATTATGAGGTTTTTAAGACTCAGTATGATAATAAACCTTAGTAGATGGTTTCATGAAGAAGATGGACTCACAATGGATTATGGATATCATATGACATTGTATGGATTGTTTTAATATTTTTATATTGTGTATATAATTATTTAAGAGTGTGTAATGCAATTTTGAGCACAGGGTTGTGTCTAAAGGCTTGATATGGAATATAGACATATGGAAAGATAGATTGGTCTACAGGACAATATGAACAATAGAGAAATATTGTTATATGATAATATGATTGATATGTGGATCATAGTGAATTATAATTTAGTAAATAATGAAACATAATAAATAAATTACAATATTATAATGGTTTTTTGGTATAAAAATATTGATACTGAGCTATATGCAAACATGAATGTTGTATGCTAAGGTCTAGTGGGCATATAGGAGTTGTAGTGATGAGTTGGAGGCTGATTTCCCTAAGTAAATATATATACATAACATGATTTTTTTTATTTTGAACTTGAATTAAATATACATCCTTTTCATAAGCTTGGAAGTCAGTGTAATAGGTTGGAACATTGAAGCCAAAATGGCTTGTCTGGCTAAGTGAAGTTTGTGAGAGAAAAAGTCAATAAATTGGTCTGAAAAACCAATAGTTTCCATCAGAGATTATGACATGTTTATTTTACATTATTATAAGGATTTTATAAGATCATTTCATGCATTTAAATCCCTTGAGTATGTTCAATCAGGTATCAAAAGTTCATGTTTCCTTGATTATGTTTTGAATCCAGTTGGTAGTTTAGAGAAGCATCTTACAGAGAAGAGTTTGAGACTGTATACCTTGAGTTGAAGCATATAATTAAGTTTGTGATGACCTTGAGGTAATTAATATTATGTATATGTGATTTTTTTCCATGGTTGTTTGGAAAAATTGAGTTTGAGCTTCAATTTTTCAAAATAAATTTTATGTGTATGCACAGGCCTATTGTGAACATTGTTTTGAGAAAAAGGTTCAAGTGGTAGTTGGACCTAAAATGTGTTGTGGACATAAGTTGAAGTTTTCTAAGGTATAAGTGTGAATAAGAAGGCCTAATAGGTCTCCATGAGACCTAAAGAAATAATTTAGCCTATTAGTCTATGGTCGACCTAATGTATTGGTTGATTAATGATTAGAACGTGTTATATGACCTATTTTAAGGGTAATTAAAGTATTCAAGTGTGCGTGGCTGACCAAGGTGTGTCATAGTAAGTGACTTATATAAAACCAAGGCTAATTAGGCCTATTTATGTGTGTTAGAGAAGTGAGTGTGGAAATTAATAAATGAGCATAAAGAGGAGCAAAAAGATGTCATGTGGACCATTATAGGGGTGTGATGAATTTATAAAAGAATTTATAAATATGAGGATCAAGGTCATATGATATAATCAAGTCAGGAAGAGGGATAGTTGAGTGAAGAAGGATAGAGGCCAGTTTGAGAAGAATAAAAGTGTGTGAATAGCCAAAGAAGAGGACCATCATCAATTTAACATTGAAAAAAGGACAAAAAGGATCAAAGAGTAAGTCTATGAGGTTGTCATAGATGATTAGAGGTGTATTATAGGCCTGGATATGTTGATAAAGCCATGATGAGGTAGTTGATGTGTATAAAGAGTAGATGTAAGATTGAGTATGACATAAATGTCATACAGAGCAGAAGTAAGAGAGAGAGTAAAAGAAGACCATCATTAGGTGTTGATAAGAATAAAGAAAAAGGTGTAAAAAACATTTGTGGTTGAGTGGGTGCTGAGTCATGCTAGTGTTGATTGAGTGGGTGTTTGATCAACAAGGGGGTTGGACCTCCTAGCAAGTTTGTGATTGTTAAATCCAAGTGGGTACATGGTGAATTAAAGGTTGGTGATCCTTGATGGGTTGGTGCTCAAATAAAGATTGATTCATTGATTTATAGGAATATTTTCCAATCTTTGTTTCAATTGGTTTTATCCTCCATGAGGGTTTCCCACTTATATGATGTGTTCTAGTTATTTATGCATTGCTTTGATTGATTAATGTTTTCTTCATGATTATGTACATTAGATTGATGTTGCTTGATGAATGGTAATGATTTAATGATGAAGTGAAAGTCAAAGAGTATTAAGGACTCTAATTCACCCCCTAGTGATTGTGATTACAATAATTGGTAGTAGAGCTTGGTCCTTTAGAACAAGCCTAATAAATTAAAGGTGATCCTATAAGTAGAAGATGAATAAAAAACTAAAGAAAGAGAATCAAGAATTGAAATCAATGGTTAAAAAATATAAAAAGATCCTTGAAGATCTTAAGATTCAGCTCAAGGATGTAAATGTAAGTCCAAATTCAAAAGAGTAAGAGTGTTCTAAGTTGAAATCTGAGTTGAGTTTCTTGAAGGTGGAGGTTGAACACGCTAATGTCAATCTAAAGTATTTTGAAGAAAGCAATGTGGTTATCAAGGATAACAATAAAGAGTCATCTCAAATTAAGAAGGGTGATAGTCATTCTAGTGAGAAAAATAAGGACAAAGGCAATAGGAGGGAAAATCAAGTCAGGCATCCCAATGCATTTAGAAATTCAATCTTACTTCATTGTTAATTATTTTTGTGCCATAGGTTTGGTCATAGAGCAAAATATTGTAGAATGGCATCAAGGAATGACTTGTCATGGGATCATGAAATAAGGAGAAACTAGAGTGAAGATAAGTTTAATAATTTTATTTACTATAACTATCATAATATGGGACATATTTCTAGATTATGTCCTAGAGTGCATAAGAAGGGTCCAACATGGATATGGAGACCAAATGCAGTTAGAAATAGTCATATTCAACCTATCAGTCAAGATGGTTTGATTACATTATAAAAATGATCAGATGTGAAGGAATGTCAAAAACATGTGTTATATGCATGCATTGACAAGAAAGTCAAAGAGAATAAGAAGAATGACAAGGTAGATGAGTTAAATTATTTAGTCAATCCTAAGTGGATTTTAAATAAGGACTACCAATCTCATGATTTCAAGATGGCTAAGAAGAGTGGATTGGAGATCTGGGAATCTCTTGAGTTCACGGTGTTTTAGCACCCTCTATAAAGGGGTGACTCCATTGAGCTTCATGGAGACACTAATCTATTTATATAAGCATGATGTTATAGTCAAATAAGAATTCATCTTGAGAGGATTCCAGGTTATCTATGTTACAAGGTATGAGTTATGATCTTGTATGCTTGATATGACAAGGAAGTTAAGCAACCTAATGTATCTCTACTGAGAGAGAATTTTAAGGCTTGAGAAGTCATTAAAAGTTTTAGAAACACCTTTTTTGAAATATTTTTTAAGAATTGACATAGAACACAATGAGATATTAAGATCCTTAGTCAAGCTCTGAAGATCTGCATAAGCAACTCTGAAGATGCTCTATTAAACTACAAATATGCTCTATTAAAGCTCCAAAAAAGAGGTTGTATGAGGTTTGAAGTTAGTAGGCAGTATGGTGGAGCCTGAGTAAGGAAATGATGATGGATATTATCTAACCTCATGTCTATATATGAGATGGCTTCAAGATGTATAAAGGTATGTAATGGTTCATATGTTCCATGGATGCATGCATAGTATGATTGATTGTGTGAGTCTATTGGGGATATTTTGAAAGTACAGATTGTGAGTGCATATGTGAGGGGGAGTCCCTTTGTATGTAAATAAGTCTGAGTTCGATAAGGTGAGGTCATGATGGTTTAAACATTAGCTAGACATGGTTTTATTTATAAGATTCAATATGACAGTCAAATACTATGATGAGAAGACCTGAGGTAGCTATGAGCTAAAGATGAGTGTAAGAGGTGTGTTTATTAGTCATCACTGGTAGCTCATGTGTGGGCAAGGATGTCAAAAATAAAGATATGGTATTCAAGATGCACAGAGGTATACGATTCATTAATCAAAACAAAGAGGTATGATGTTATGGTAAGCTATTGGATCAAGGCCTACATTATGTTGGTTAATAGTTAATATATTTTAAACTCAATATCAGTCATGTCAATAATAAATATATGGAGATGATCATGGTGATATGGGGAGCCTATATATGCAGTCATGTGTGGGCATGGTTTGTTAACATCAGGTCCAAGGATCAAATGGAATCTTGTGAAAAACCCTTTGTCATTAATTTCAAAGGGGGATAAATATCAAAATGAAGGAGTTTAGATTAGTAAGAATACATTCTGAGAGTGATTTTTCCATCAATGATAAAAGGGGAGATTGTTAAGCATGCTAATTTATACTAGAGTTATAATTGATGTCCAAGGTGCATGATGTCAAGATGAATTAATGAAAAATAGGCCATTTTTATGGATTGGAGGATGTATTAAATGAGTGTAGAGCATTGAGGACCAAGAGGATGTTGTGAGGGGTTCATAAATCCTTTAGTGAGATTCTAGAGATCCCATTTATATTTTTGAGAAAGGAAAATTCACATTCCTAGATTAGAAGAATATACCATCACTACATGTCATTAAGGAATGAATTATCTAATAAATTTGTGCATTTATTATATGTACCTAAAAATTCAAATGTGGTCAAAGGGTGACATAAATATGACATCATATGTGCCAAGAACATGCCCTCCAAATTTGGTGTCTTGAAAAGTTGTCTATCTCAAGTTATAAGCTTCCCAAGTTGGTTTATAGACTGGATATGTGCTAGAGCCCATAAAAAATATGTCTCAATAAATAGCTATTGGTTTTCAAATATATAACCATTGGAGTTCAAACTGAGTATTCTTGCCAAAGAGACCGGTGATCAAAGAATTATTTATAGAGGCCAATATATTGAAAATTTTGGTATGGTATAAAATGATTTTATTTTTTTAATATAATGAGAGGAACAACCTCCAAGTGGTGGCTTGTCATAACTTACTATAGAACAACCTTTATTTCATTTCAAACTCAAAGGTGTTGACTGTGGTAAAAACCAATGAAACCAATGAGCAAGGAAATACATGTAGATACAAAGATATTGAGAATTTTGGCATGGTATAAAAAGAAAAGATGAATTAGAGTCCTTGATGAAAAATATACAAGTATAATTTATCCATGACATTCCATAAAAGTGAAATTATTTTTTTTCCAAGTTGACCTTTGCAGACTATGATAAAACTCTGGAAACCTAGTTTGAGTAGAATGGTTTTATAACTCATTTGAAGTGTTTATTATGATGTTTTCATAATTGGGGGGTGTTTTTAATTCCTTAAATTTCCATTACATTCATTTATTTAGATTATGGAACACATTTTTTTAATAAAAACAATAGACAACATGACTATATTGTGAAGGTTTGCATAATGGTAGACAAGGTTTGGTTGTAGAGTTAGTGTTATTAATCATCAAAGGTGAGTAATTTAAATATTTGGAAATGGTATTAAGGCATTAAATTCACTATATTTATGCTATAAATTATAATTTGAGGTGATATAAACAAATAAATAATAAAAACATAGACTGGTAGAATTATGAGGGTTTCAAGACTTAGTATGACAACAAACCTTAGTAGATGGTTTCATGAAGAATATGGACTTACAATGGATTATGGATTTTAGAGGACATAATATGAATTTTTTTCATATTTTTATACATTGGGTATCATTATTTAAGAGTGTGGAATGCAATTTTGAGCACAGGGTTGTGTCTAAAGGCCTGATATGGAACATAGACATATGGAAAGATATATTGGTCTACAAGACTAATATGAATAATAGAGTAATATTATCTATTAAAATATGGTTTATATGCAGATACTAGTGAATTATATGTGATTAAATAATGAAACATCAGAAATAAATCATAATATTTTAATGGTTTATTGGTCTAACAATCTTGACTTGAACTATATGCAAACATGAATGTTGCATGTTAAGGTCTAGTAGGCATATAACAGTTGCAGTGATGAGTTGGAGGCTATTTTCCCTAAGTATATATATATATATATATATATATATATATATATATATATATATATATATATATATATATCATAGGATTTTTTTTTGGGTACTTTAATTATATATCCATCCTTTTTAATATCTTGGAATTCAATGTAAGAGGTTAGAACATTGAATCCAAAATGGCTTGTCTGGCTGAGTGAAGTCTGTATGAGAGAAAGTTAACAGATTGGTTTAGAAGACCAATAGTTTCCATTATATATTATGATATGTTTGTTTTATGTTATTCTAAGGATGTTATAATGTTTTCATTTAAATCCATTGAGTATGTTCAATTAGGTGCCAGAAGTTCATGTTCCTTTTATTGTGTTTTGAAGCCAGTTGTCAACTCAGAGTAAGCATCTTACAAAGAAGATTTTGAACTTGTATGCTTTGAGTTTAATAATATAATTGATTTTTTGATGACCATAAGTAATTATTATTATGTATATGTTATTTTTCTCCATGGTTGCTTGAAAAAATTCGTTTTATGGTTTAGTTGTTCAAAATAGATTTTTTGTGTATTCATAGGCCTATTGGGAATAGTGTTTTGAGAAAAGGTTTAAGTGGTGGTTGTACCTAAAAGGTTTTGTGGAAATAAATTGAATTTTTATAATGTTTATTTGAGTTTAATTTTATGTTTTCCCTATGTATGATAATTTTTCAAGTGTTCCAAGGAAGGCCAAGTGTAAGATGTGACTAAGAAGGCCTAATAAGTCTCCATGAGACCTAAGAAGGAATGTAACCTATTAGGATATGTATGACATAATGTATTGTTTAATTAATGATTATAACATGTTATATAACATATTTTAAGGGTAATTAAATTATTTAAGTGTGCATGTCTGACCAAGGTGTGTGTGAGAGCAAGTGACTTGTATAAAAGCAAGGCTAATTAAGAATATTTGTGTGTATTAGAGAAGTGAGTGTGAAAAAAATAAAAATAAAACAAAGATGAGTATAAAAATGTCATGTGTAACATAATATTGGTGTCATTAATATATAATATAATTTATAAATATGAGGATCAAGGTCATATTATTTAATCAATTCAAGAAGAGAGCTAGTTGAGTGAAGAAGGTTAGAGGCTGTGAAGAGTTAAAGAAGAAGACCATAATCTGTTGAATATTGAAATAAGGAAAAATAGGAGTATAAATTAATTATTTTTGGTTTTCATATATTATCAGAGGTGCATTAAAGGTTTGCATGTGTTGATAAGGCCATGATGAGGTACCTGATGTTTAGAAAGAGCAGATAGAAAATTAAGTATGACATATATGTCATAGAGAGCAAAATAAAGAGATAAAGAGAGAGAGATTAGAATAAGATCATCATTAGGTGTTGATAATAATCAAGGAAAAGGTTTAAAATTCATTGGCTTCTAAGTGGGTGTTGAGTTACACTAATGTTGAATGATTGGGTGTTCGATCAACAAGGGGTTAGTGCCTCCTAGCAAGTTGGTGTTTGCTAAAGCCAAGTGGGTGATTGATGAATTAGGGGTGGGTGCTAAGTTAAATAATGATTAATTTATTTAGAGGACTATTTTACCAAGCTTTATCTTAGTTTTTTTAATCCTCCATGAGGTTTTCCAACCTATATGATGTGTTATGGTTATTTATGCATTGAGTTGATTTATTAATGTTTTCTTCATGCTTATGTACATTGGGTTGATATTGCTTGATGAATGGTAATGAATGAATGATGAAGTTAAATTAAAAGAGTATTAAGGTCACTAATTCAACCCCCCACTCTTAGTGATCATGCTTCCAATGTATGAGTGGTTTTATCACTTTCTATTTTAGTTTCAAGAAAGGGTCCACTAGCCCTTATTTGCACTTGTTGCTCTTCTTTTTTATCTTCCCATGTTGCCTTCTATATAAATTAAACATAGAAAGTGATTATTAATTCCTTGGTGATTAGATTATATATTTTATAAGACTTTAATTTCTCACTATATCTAATAAAATATATTTCTCACTTTTGCCATCCCACTTTGATCTTATTTTCTTGGGCATGTACATATGCCACACATCCAAAAATTCTAAGATGTTCGTCACTAGGCTTTTGATTGATCCATGATTTTGACTGCTCTATGCTTCTTGAGAGATCATATCCCTAACACTCTTAGTAGGAAATATATTGAGAAAATAAACTGTTGTTATAGCTTTAGCCCAAAACTCATTAGATAACCTTTTGGACTTTAGTATGCTCATTTCCATCTCTTGAATGGTTCAATTATTCCTCTACGCTACACCATTTTTTTATTATGTATACCTCATTATAATTTTATTCTTGATGATGTTTCCATTATAATAATTAATAAACTAATTTTATATGTATTCACCCCCTTTATCAGTTCTCAAATTTTTTATGTAATGGCCACTCTACTTTTCAACCATGGCTTTGAATTAATTAAAGGTTTTAAATACCTTTGATTTGTTATTTAGAAAACACACCCATGTATTTATAATAAATTCATATATGAATGTCATGAAATA
>JARHVA010002200.1:1957500-2040000 GCA_037957365.1 Torreya grandis
CTAATCTCATCACATCTCACACAAAGGTCATGGTATTATCTAGGGCAATGTGGGTCACGAGCCCCAAAAATATGATTCCTCATAATTTAGTCAAAGGATATAACAATCCACACACTGATAAAGGTCATAACACCTATGTGGTGGCCTCTAATTCACCTATGCCCACTCCCCAAGCTACCTATATATTGAATTATACTCCCAAAATAATTTGAATTAAGGCTACATTAGTGTCAACACCCATTTTGGTACAAGTACAAATATTATTAGTCTTATTGTATTTATATACCTCTTTACTAAGAATTAGACATCTAGTGATGTGGTTTCTTGTGGACCTCTTCGATTCCATCTTATTTCACTTGATTTACCTTCCCCTCAGGCCTTTGTACTATGTTTGTTTATCCTTATCTAATGTATACTAAAGACCAGTACATGTTGTTCTTATTTTTTAAATGTTTTTATCCCCTAGACACTTGCATCCATCTTGGACACTAGCATCGACATTAGTGTCCAGGCTCGATGTATTAAGGCTACAGTAGTGTCAACACCCATTTTGGTACAAGTACAAATATTATTAGTCTTATTGTATTTATATACCTCTTTACTAAGAATTAGACATCTAGTGATGTGGTCTCTTGTGGACCTCTTCGATTCCATCTTATTTCACTTGATTTACCTTCCCCTCAAGCCTTTGTATTATGTTTGTTTATCCTTATCTAATGTATACTAAAGACCAGTACATGTTGTTCTTATTTTTTGAATGTTTTTATCCCCTAGACACTTGCATCCATCTTGGACACTAGCATCGATGTTAGTGTCTAGGCTCGATGTGACTATCTAATCTTATATTTTTATCTTTTTTCCTTATCTTTCATGTTATGACCATTTTATTAGCTCTTTTTGGCCATCCTATGGTCATATTTTTGCATTTCACTTGGTTCTAATTCAAATTCAAAAGGTTCTTATATATACAAAGTCTATAGTCTAGTTAAGACACATTCCAAATTGATAGAGAAACTATGTAATTTGAAAGAACTATCTATTTAAAGATATCGAATTGTTCTACATCACTATTTAAATATCTTATTCATTCAAAAGGTCAAACATATTATTTCATCATTTATAGCAAAGGTTACTAGGATAAAAATCATATATTAATACTATTATAGTTCCACACACATGCATAGGAGGGATAACTACATGCAATTTTGAGGCCCTCTTAGGAGTATTGGCTATGTAGGAAAACTCATCAATAATAGGGTTGATAGGGTTAGCTTGAATCACATTACTAACCCCTTTTTACCAAGTTAAAATAGGTATAATTCAAAGTAACTAGGGTTACTTATTATTTATATCTATCACACAAGAAAATATAAGTTGAGACATAAAAATATTATACAAGAGGCAACACAAGTATGGTCCAAATTTGATGTCATTCTTGTATATATATTTCACTAGACATTAGCATCGAATGTAGACATAAACATTGACATTACCACCTCAGATCAATTTAATTATTTGAAAGTTAAAAATAGTGATAACATAGAATGAACAAAACCTAGATCTGCAACACATCTTGATGAATCCTAACCATTGCCACAATCTAGAATAGAACGTTTAATAAGATATGTTCACTCTATTCCTTAGTTGTTTTGTATTTATTACACATACTAAATCAGGACAAAACTATATTACTGATTGTATTTTAGTGTAAATCTGAATATTATCATTCCTTTCAAACAACTTTATTTGCTTGGGCATTATCTTGTAAAACTCCAAAAGAGCTTAAAATATTTCGTGAACCCGTCTTATGCTTATTGAACCAAAACCCTAGTTTTTGTATTTGGGTTTTCACCTTCTTTCAAATTTATTTCATATTTATGTATTTTATTTTTAGATCTGATTTGTGCTTATGTATTCTTAGTTTATAAATGTTAAATATTTTTATTGCTTTGGCCCTCCTAGTTGTGATTTGCAAAATTTTCTTAAAGGCTCAACTCCTTATGGATTCCCCACTATATGGAAATCCAAAGGACCCTCAACCAAAAAAAACTCATACTTTTGATAGTTGGTGTAATGTACCTAATGATCAATGTATTTCATATGAGGATATTATGGAACATCAAAAATGGGTTCAAACCCTTGCCTTTGAATTTAACTATGATAATAAAAGAATAAATGATGAAAATGCAAATCTAAAATGCCCAAGATAGTGATAATGAATTTTTATTTATTATGGATATGACTATAATTATATTCCTCTTAGATATGTTGTACCTCATTCTCCTACTCCTTTGATTTCTAATTATGAAGAGTCTCAACAACCAACAAATATGCAAAATGATACTATTCATGATGTTAAAAATCCAATTATTGCATCTCCACTTTCTTTGGTTATCTTAATAACCAAATGTGAGCTTCCCCCTTATATTTTTGATAAATTCAAGAAGGTTTAATGTTCTTCCAATGTATCTCACAATGAAAATATTGACAAATTCAAGTGTGTGCCTTCACCTTCAAATAATACTAGTGTTGAAAATCCCATGTCTTCTTTGCATAATTCAAGTACATCTAGTCCAATTTTTTTTCCCTCTCTAATATGTAATAAAAAAAATACATGTATTATCTCTCACCCTTTATTTATTGAATGTAAAAATGAGAGTGCAAATGAACATTATAAGGAAACAAACTTGCATTGTTTGGGGACACACAAAAATTTTAAACTCTGTTTGATGTATCTCATTTAATGATCAAGCCATATACATCCAAGAAACTCAAAATTAGAATTCCATTCTATCTTAATTTTCTAATTATAAATGAAAGTGATAGTTTCACTCCCCCCACTCATGACATTGCAAATGAAGTGTCAAATGTCCCTTCCCCCCCTCTTTTTCATTTTTGGGTAAACAAGAGAAAATTTTGATAAGTCAAATTATTTCATAAATTGCTATTGAAATTAACCAAATTCTAGGTGAAGTAGCATATTTTAATTTAAATGGTATTATCCTTAATTATATACAACATGATATACTTACCTTTTTAACCATGGGTACTCCTTTACCAAATTTTGTAAGCACATGTGCTGATTTTCCTCTCAAGAGTGATATGGATCCTACCATTCCTATGTTTCATTTGAATAGTATTTTAAAAAATATATCACAAAATTCAAAATATCCTCATTATATGTTATCCATTATTACCACCATGAGATATTTTCACCACAAGTCAACACTCTTAAGCTAAAAGTTTCTTCTCATGAGGCTATTTTTGAAGAAAATACATTACCAAGACAACATATTGCTTGACATGTGTTTTAATATCCTTATACATAGAATTTTATCATGATTGAGTTAACCTTATTTAATGGTCAAGGTGATCTTACTATTCATTTACAATATTATATACACTCCTTTAGACATTGAACCCAAAATGGAAATTTGTTATTAAAATATTTCTATCACACTTTAACAAAAGGAGTTCTTTATTAGTTTTATAGAGTACCAGATGGTTTTTTTATAGAATTTAAAGAAGATTGAGGCTGTGTTCCTATCACATTTTCATCATTTTACCTTACCTAAGTTACCATTGGAACATTTACAAACATTGACCCAAAATGAGAATGAATATCTACAAGACTATGCTATTTGATTTAAGGATACTTTATATTCATTAAAATTTACACTCTATGATTTAGAAGTACAATTTATTATTTTTAGGGGTCTTCTCTCCACTTAGAGAGAGATAATTACATAAACTATTTACTTCATTTGAGACCTTATATTGGGATGTGCATAAATATTCACATGATTTAACAAATAAACAAATGTAGTTACCTATTTTTCCATCACAAACCAAACATGCTAAGACTCATGCTTTAAGGGCACCTAAACAAGTTAAAAAAATCATGAAACACTTTAAAAATATTATGTAGAGCCACTAGTACCTACCAAATATCCAACAATTAAAGTATTGAACAAAAGAAAGGAACATGTTTTTGAGTACCTTCCATATGATGGGTGTCATCTATCCCTTCATTTAGCTAACTTTTATATTGATGTCATTCAAACTAGGAGTGATGTCCAAAGTAATTTTTAGTAAGGTTTATGGTTATAGGATTAAAAAAATGGTTTAGGGGTGTTTATCTTATAAGTGTATTATCCTAATCTAATATAGTATGAAAAGACTTGCTTATGTAATAAGGAAGCACACATACAAAATTGAAACACTCTATAGTGGAAATGAAAGTAATATAACTTGATAAAATAAAACACACTGTTGAAAGGTAAGCATGCTGCTGAAAAGAAAAAACACTAATTATAGAATTGAATTTAATCTAAAAAATAAAATTAATTCCCTATAGGTTCTAATACTGAACACAATTATAATTTATAAAACTGTAAACACATTAAAAAACATAAAATACCCTAAAAACATGTTCCTAATTCCTGAGGAGAGTTGAGCCTTGCTCACCTTAGGAATAAGAATGTAAATAAACTTAGTACTTACTAATTATAGACATATTTATTAATTCATCAAGGAAAAATACATGAATGTGGCTGCAACTTCTATTACCATATAAAATTATCAACTAAACAATTCAAAAACTCAACAACTCAACAAATCCTTTATAAGCCATAGAGATCTGCCTATATGCTAAAACTATAGACCCCTAGATATTAATAACTAATATTCTTATAACAAGAAAAATCTTCTTAATTCTAGTGTATCTTAAGATAGGCAATTGCTGGTTACAACAGAAAGGGCCACATGTTAAAGAAATATGTGAATCATAATATCCACTAAGAATCTACTAAGAATACCATCTTAGATCTTTTATATCGATTGTCTATAAAATATTATATATATAATAACTAAAATATAGGAAATCTATTTATTGTACTGCTATAAATAATAATTGACGAAAATGTTCTTTAGAAATTTTGACAAAAGATGAAAGTATTTATTTTCAATTTTATAGGTTCAAAATCCAGACTGGGAGAGTCCATAACAACTTTTACAGAGTTTGTAGCTTTGTGTGTATAAGTTTGGTAGAGTCTATAGTTGCATGCTTCAAGGGTCTTAGATAATGAGGGAGTCCATAATAAATTCATAATTCTAGTATATGTGATGTAATGCTTAAGTATAGGCTAGAAGGTTGTCTAAATGAGTCAATAAATGTGTCTGAGTGACTCCATAGCTACTGGGTGAGTTTGTAGCTATAGACTAGGTGAGTCAATAGTTACTAGTTGAATCTGTAGTTGGGTCTAGAATGGACTATGTGAGTCTGTAGTTTACCAAATGAGTTAGTGGCTCACCAAATATTTTAAAATAATCCATGTGGGTTGCCTCATGAGAAGTGGAAGATCATCTAAAAGGTAGTTATTCTCTATGTACTATTGTACTGTCTATATGCACACAAAATTGGGGAAACTAAACATACAAAGATTTAGAACAAATGGAAAAAATTTGTAACTTAGAATTTAGTTGCACTAAGAAAGATAGATAATATTATTTACTACATTAAAATTAAATAGAAGCCTAAGATCCTTGTAATGTTCTTTCTAGAGGAGAGGTAATTGAGGAAAGATGAAGGAAATTGATGGTAAAAATGAGTCATATTTTGGACTCATCATTTCCCCCACACTTTATCTTTTGAAAGTCCCTTTGAAAACTCATCTTCTATTCCCCTCATAACTATGGATTCTATTTCCTAGGTATTGGTTGAGGTTATACACATTGAATTCATCATCCCAATGGTTATCTTGTGTACTGGTGAAAACATTATAGGTTTACACCATCTATATCCAAATTTGAAACTAGTCATCTACTTGAGGAACCCATTTATGCCAAGATGGAATATGAATAAGGAGTGGTAGTATAAATCCCATACATATCCACATTTATTCTCCTCCAAATTGAAGACATCAACAATCATGTCTATTATTGCTTGTGCTCTTTAAAGGTTCCATCTTAGATTAGTTGGGATATGACCTCCCTTATTTTTAGTGGGATTATCATTATATCCCAATGTTTTATAGTGCTTTTAAATACTACATCAAAATATTATTTGGTAAATAAAAAGAAATAAATAATGCAATTATACAAAATATGTAGATAATAATCCTTGATATTTTGATGAAACAAATATCCAACCTTAAAGTTAACCAGTAACATTCTCGTACTAGCAAAAGAGGGTCTAATGTATAATCTTATGGTCTTCAATTTTTATACATATTCATCATGCCTGGATTTCTATGATAGTTTATTATTATAGGAGAGAAGGGATCTCAATTGGACTTCTTCCACATATGAATTAATCATGAATTTATTGTAGTACCCTAATATCATGTTGCAAAAATAAAATTCACATAATAAATCCTATTATTTTGGGGTAGAATCTTGAAAGCAGATCACCTGATATTCTTAGTAATTTCCACATATAAAATTATTCATGTAGATAAAAACTATAGGAAGGGGAAGAATCTCTTCAGGATAAAAGATTGATTTCAAATTTTTGGTTTTATTGTTTTTCCTTCTCTAATTCCTCACTTAGTGTTTGATTTTATTTTGATAATGTTTTAGTTTATTGCTTGAGTTTCTTTTAATTTAAATAAACTTGATTATATTTATGTAAATAATCAAAATGGGAGATAATAGTTTGGCAAGCTTGGTCCGTTGAAGGTTTGGAAGAGGATAAGGCTTTCTCAGAAAGTTGCTGATGGAGGATCAAGATTAGTTATTGAGAGTCCTAAAGTTGATGTTTAGCAACAAAATATATATATATATATATATATATATATATATATATATATATATATATATATATATCCATTATACCATAGCAAGTTATAGATATTTTTGACCTCTTGGCCAAATTTCAATGTAAGGATCTTCTTAATTCTTCATTAACTCAAGGTTTAGATAGTTTCAACGACATGGATCTAAACCATATATATATATATATATATATATATATATATATATATATATATATATATATATATATATATATATATATATGGTTTAGATCCATGTCATTGAAACTATCTAAACCTTGAGTTAATGAAGAATTAAGAAGATCCTTACATTGAAATTTGGTTAAGAGGTCAACAATATCTATAACTTGCTATGGTATAATGGCCTCAGCTTTGGAAAATGCAAGAATAAGTTGCATTTCTAGTTATTTTATATAATTAGAAGGTTGTTCTTCTTTAGATACCATAGGGGCCTTTCCTTTATTTGGTATAGGTGTAGTGTCATTAATTTGACAGGAGGGAGAGGATGTTACTTATTAAACTAGAATATCTTTGATTGGCATGTTTTATTCTTCAATGTATTTTTCAACATGAAATTATTTTATTGGTTTAGGGATTGATGTTGTGACTGACTACTAATAGAGGAAAATGAGGGTTTTGATGCAAGCTATCAAGGGTTGTAGTAGCATCTTTTTCCTCATCATAATATACTATTATGATCTTTCTTTTCCTCTTTTTGGTCTTCATAGAAGAAATAGGTTCCTCTAAAGGAGTACCCTTATTTTCTTGAATGACAACATGTGATTGTGGATCACTAGATGCTTTAGGTGCTTATGCTACACTTGATGAAAGGATATCTATAGCCTCAAGAGTCAAGTGAGATTGTGAATCTCTGATTCTTAATTTTCTCTTAGCAAGAGTTTGATTTTAGACCTATAGTGTCATTTGAGAGATTTGATTATCCATAAATGTGGCCTATGACCTAGTTTGTCTCCTTTTAATATATGAAATCCTAACCCTAAAAGAGGAAGCCTATGTTTTTATTTTGGGACTTGATGTTTCTTTAGAAGATTTTGGAGGAGGTGTTGAAGGTTGGTTAGTTTTATCTCCCCAAAAGGTCTCCCATGCTACTTGGATTTGATATAGAAAATGGTGTTACATGATTAAATGGATGAGTCCATGGTGGTGAATTAGAGATAACTTGTTGGAATATAAACCTTGAATGGCCCCATACAGGTATAATGGTAGGTTGACTCTATTTTGGGTCTATTTTATTCCATATTTGAGATGAAGGATCATTCTCATGGATTCATAACCTAGAACACTACATTGTCATTAAAAAGCAAAGTATTTCATTACCTGAAAGGTAACAGACCTCTAAGTTTTTAGTAGGGTTTATCTACTAATACCTTTGACCTTCCCTCATTAATATTGTATACATGTTATATATAATTGTTTATTGTCGTTAAATTTTTTAATCAACTTATTAAAATGGGTTCTTCCCATTAACCTCTTATATTATTTAAGGATTCTTGAGATTTTGCTAATTACTCTATTGGAAACTTGGATTTTGATGCCCTAAAGCACGGTGGAGTCTTTTGTCAGATGTGATATGAATTAATTGATCAAATATTCATCATATCCTTAGAATTTCTATAGAAAAGGGATCCATCTAGCTTCCTCAAAGACAACTACAAATATATCATCTTTTATTAACATTTTATGGAGTTTGGTTTAGACATAATTTTTTATCCCATGGTGGCTGCATTGATACTCTAAAGGCAACGGTTAGTCTTGCAAGTGAGAAAAATAGTGGAAAAAGAAACACAACTCATAGTAAAAATGGAAATATTAAAAATGGTCTATGTATTAACACTATTGTGGAAGATGTCAATGTAATCCATAGTAATGATAATGTGACATGCAATAATTTAGTGAAACTAACTTGGGAAAATATTTATTTTCTCAGACATGGATTACATTGTATAAGCATGATGTTATCATGTGCACCAAATTTCATGTCATCATGATTTGGGGTGATATAGACTAGGTAGGTAGGTAGTTGGTGCACATGGATTAAAGATGACATGACACATTTTTTTATTCATCACTTTTCCATGTCACTAATCATCGCTGACATGACCTTTATTTGACATTCTATAGGATGCCCCTAGTCTAAATTTTCTCAAACTACCTCCTCATAGTGAATATGCATGAATCAAAGGTACTTATACTATCCTAATATAAACAATTAGATATTAACTTACCTAATCATTCTCATAGTCTTTGCTCTTTTCCTACCCCAATTCTAAATAGAGAAAAAATGCATGAGTTAGTCTCAAAAAATGTATACAAATGAACATAATAATGCAATTATTAATTGGAATGAATTGATCAAAAATTGATGAAATTATGTTATTTTTTAATTTTATTTATTTATTTGTTTTGGTTTTTTTCCTTGACCAACCATTGCTAGTTTTTAGGTCAAATTTATTTCTTCAATGCATGATCATCCATAAAGCTAGTTTTTTTTATCAACATTGTCAATAGTGTCCTAAAAAGGATTTTCACTATTGAAAATTTTCCCTTTTTAATACACACACACACACACACACACACACACACACACACACACACACACACACACACACACACACACACACACACACACACACACACACACACACACACACACACACACACACACACACACACACACACACACACATATGGAAGAAGCAAACTAATGAGTGGTTCCCTTCTTTTTGTAGATTTATATGATCAAAGAGTTTCTATCATGAAAGATTCATGTTATTTCATGTAAAAAAATTCATTTTTGATGTTTTGAACAAATTCTTACTTGTTTATAGGGTTTTGATATAGTTTGAGTCTATGTCCATTTACCAAAAAAGTCTCTTGACTCCCATCTATTGGCAATAGTTGTAGTAATCCATTATCAAAGACTTTTTCTATTTGGTATGAGACTAGCCATCTTGTCATCAAATTTCCTTTGAATTACTTAAACTTAGAGTCAAACAAGAGTTCCCAATCCCCTTCTTGAAATTTTCTCTCTTTGATATGGAAATCATGCCACACTTTTTGTTTGATGCTGTATCATTTCTATCTACTGCAAAGCTTCCATCCTCATCTCATCAAGCTCATTTAGTTGGAGGATCCCATCTTGTTTGGCCTTATCCAAATCAATACCTTCTTATATTATTGTTTTCAAGGTTTGAAATTCAAACTCAATGAGGTTTCTTACCATAAACCAACTCATAAGGTGAAAATATAGTAGTTGTCTTCCAAGTAGTAATGTAGGCCCATACTACTATGGTACTCAGGCTACCCACTATTTTCTATTACTGCTAACTATCTTGGTTAGAATGTTTTTAGCTCTCTATTGGTAACCTATACTTGACCATGCACTGTGGATGGTAAGAGGAAAAATTCCTATGGTTGACTTGGTAGAATTACATGAAGTGGTTGATCATATTAGACATAAATTGTGGTCCTTTATTTGAGACTATCTCTCTAGGTGCACCAAACCATTACATGATTTTAAAATATAGTAAATTTGATACCACTTATTTTATAGAAAAATACAAAACGTGGACATCAACCCACTTAGTGACATAGTATGTACATACCATGAGATATTTCTTACTTTGGGATAGAGGATATACATTGCCAACAAAGTTTATCCACCACTTCTCAAATGGTTCTAACACCACCTGGGGATGAAGAGGCATCTTTATTGATAGTGTAGGTTGTCCCATCCTTTGACATGGATCACACTATTTGATGTACTTATTTACTTTCCTATGAAAGGATGGACAATAATATCCTACTCCCAAGATATTATGAATAATTATCTTTGCTAAATAATTACCTCCTCTTGGCTCATCATAATAAATTCTAATGATGTCATAGGCTTCAATATCTACTACACACCTGTGAAAGATATGATTAGGTCTATATTTAAATAACATGTCATTAATACAATTAAAATAAAAGCTTTATTTAATTTTATATATATATATATATATATATATAAAGCTTTTATATATATACCACTTATTTTATAGAAAAATACAAAACGTGGACATCAACCCACTTAGTGACATAGTATGTACATACCATGAGATATTTCTTACTTTGGGATAGAGGATATACATTGCCAACAAAGTCTATCCACCACTTCTCAAATGGTTCTAACACCACCTGGGGATGAAGAGGCATCTTTATTGATAGTGTAGGTTGTCCCATCCTTTGACATGGATCACACTATTTGATGTACTTATTTACTTTCCTATGAAAGGATGGACAATAATATCCTACTCCCAAGATCTTATGAATAATTATCTTTGCTGAATAATTACCTCCTCTTGGCTCATCATAATAAATTCTAATGATGTCATAGGCTTCAATATCTACTACACACCTATGAAAGATATGATCAGGGCTATATTTAAATAACATGTCATTAATACAATTAAAATAAAAGCTTTATATATATATATATATATATATATATATATATATATATATATGAGAGTGAAATGAGAAGTAAACTTACCTATGGATAAATAGTTGGTTGTATCAGCAAACCACGATGATTTTGCTAAAACAAGAAATAGTTATTCATTTAGAAAGCTTTCTTCAACTAGTTCCTCATCACATGTAGTGATTATCCTAGACAAAAATTCTGCAACCACATTAAAATTACCTAGTTTATCAATAATCATTATATCAAATTCTTGAAAAGTGATAACCACCTTATGATTATTCCTCCTACTACATGTTTATTCATGAGATATTTTATGGTTGAATTGCCTATGTATTTTAAGACCTTATAACCTATAATATAGTGTCTAAATTTATTGATGGCATAAATCATAGAAAGGAATTCCTTTTCTATGGTTGTATAGTTATTTTTAGTATTTTTTTATATTTTTATTGATGTAATAAATAACATAATTATGGTCATTTTCATCCTTTTGTCCTAGAACTTCCCCTATTGCATAGTTAGAGGCATTGATGTAGATGTGAAAAGGTTTTTTCTAATTGGGTCCTCTCAACACTAGAGAAAAACTTAATTTATATTTAATGGTTTTAAAATATTTCTAACAATCATCACTCCATACAAATTCACTATCCTTTGTCAGCAAAGAAAACATAAGAGCAAGAATCTCATTGAATTCTACTATAAAATGTCAATAAAAACCAACATGACCAAAAAATATTTTTATATTAGTTTGATTTTGAGGGGTAGTTAGGTTAGAGATTAATTAATTTTTCATAGTATCCACTTGGATTACTTTGGTAGAGATGTGGTGTCCTAGTACTATGCCATAATCCATCATTATTGTGACTGAGTGATAGTTGGTGTTCTTCACATTTGGTTAGGACCTTATCTAGATTGTATAAAGCTTTATTGAAGGTGTCTCCATGAGTAGTGAAGTTATCCATGTAAACTTATACATAGTCATTATTTAGATAAGATAACATTTTTGAGGTGTTTTAAATGATGTGCCTAAGGTGTCCATGAGTTAATATGTATGCATGGTTCTCAATGAAAATATGTGCCTTAGTGATCATGCATGGACTCTGTTGTGTTTAGTTGGTTAAGTAAGGTGATGGATGCTGATGATGTGTTGACCATGTTTGAGGGGTAATATGAGGGGTCAAACATGTTTTGTGTACTTGTGGAAGTGAAAGGAATTCATTGGATTAGTCTTGTGAAGGTCTAGGTTATCCTAGTCATCTTGGAAGATCTTCTTGAGTAAGCAGATTGATGACATCAACATTCACACCTGTGAAGGTATCCGAAGAAAGTGATCATATGGGTTTATTCAAATTTGTGCATAGATCATGTGTTTAAAATTTTATGTCTTAACATTATTTCTAGGAAACATTATGGTAGTGAAAAATTGGTCTCCTAAGTAGATTTCACTAGTTTCCAAAGTCAAATTTGCATTAAAAAAGTGACTGTTGGAATTCAAATATTTGAATTTACAACGGAAAACTAGTCTGTAGTATTTTTATTATAAATTTTGATAATGGATAAATTTGATGATGTATTAAAAATAAAATTGTTACATAACTCCAAGGGCTATCCAAATATATGGCTTCAAGCTTTTACTAATCATACAACTACATTTATTATGGTTCAAAGTTGATTGAGTGTTTGAATTTCTTCTGTAAGTGACCCAATAATAGTGTTTGAGTTTATATTAATGATTTTTAGATGTTTCATGTTGATTTATCTATTTTATAATGTTTTATAATCCTTGATGATCATTTGTACATATTTTGGAGGTTTGACCAATCCATCTTCAGTATGAAGAATGTTAACAAGTTGACTTGTCCTTCATCCATCATGGTGGTCATGGTTAATGCATTGATTCGATAGGTTTGAGTTATTCAGAGGTGTCTTGAGATGGTTTTTATATTTAAAACATGTATTATGGGTCATGTGTTATGGACTCATGCACTTGGAAGGGTCTTATGTTTTTACTTTGCTTAGTGATGTGTGTAAGGAGTGAATAGGTCTCCATGAGACCTAAAAAGGCCACTTAAGCCTAATTGATTGTCTATATGACTTAAGTGTGACCTATGGATGATTTTTTTGACCTATATTCTTATGTTCAATTAAATTATGTGTGTAATATATGCCTTAAGTGCTAAGGAAAGTCTTTTTGGCTGACAAAGAAGGGTTAGAGAAAGAATCATGTATAAGAGAGGGTTAATTAAGTCTATTCGAGGTGAGAGATCAATTATAGAATGAAGTGAATGGTATGAGAGTTTTAAAAAGGGTAAGAGGCCATTTAATCTATCATAAAGTCAAGTTGAAGATATGATAAGGGTCTAAAAGTGTTTGTTGCAAGTTTGACTATGTGTATGAGGGTAGTTTGAGTAAAGAAGAAGAGGGGTTGTTACATGCCTATGTGAGAGGAATATTTAAGTTTGTATGAGATATAAAAGTAAATAATTAGTTATGTTAGGGTAATATATCAAGATGGAGTTTTATTATTTTGATTGAGTGGGTGCTTGATCAATAAAGGGGGTTGTATCCTCTTAGTAAATGGTGCTTGATGAAGTCTAGTTGGTGCTAAATGAATTTTAGGGGTTGGTGATCTTTGTGAGTGGGTGATTAACTAAAGTCTCTTGTTTGTGATATATTATAGGACTATAGTCCATTTTTTTTAGTATTAAGAGTGGGTTTTATCCTCCATGAGGGTTTCCCACATAATTCATGTTTTATCTGCTTTGATCTTACATTGTTTTCTTTGTTCATTACAATGAATGGTTTATATGCTTCATGAATGATTATGTTGAATGGTTGAGATATTGAAGAAGTGGAATTAAAGTTTATTTTCTTGAATCACTGATTCAACCCCTCTCAATGATTGTGCTTCCAATAAATATGGCTAAAACTACTCATTGAAAAGTAGATAGAGCATTACAAAGGACAAATGGTAAGACTATATAGGAAAAAGTTCCCCATAGATAGGTGAAAGTATTTTTGACTTGATCCTCAACTACCACTATTATTTGATTGTACCCACTAAATCCATCCATCAAATAAAAGTGTTTTTTCCTATCATATTATCAAACATCTGATCAATAAAAGGAAAATGGAAATAATACCTCATTGTGGCTTTGTTTAGCTCTTGGTAGTATACACACACTCTCCATTTCTCTTTTTTATTCAGTAAAATTACAAGTAGAGAAACCCATTTACTATCTAAGATGGGATAAATGAATCCCACATCCAATAATTTCTCTATCTCAGTCTTTACTAAATCCCTTAATGTTGGGTTTATCCATCTCTATGGTTGTCTAATTATGATTAATGTAAATATGGAGGGTACATACATTATGATTAATTCCTCTCATCTCTATTTAGTCCCAAATAAAAGATTTGGTATGTTTTATAGAACATTAAAAACCTTTACTTATTAGTCATGGGTTAACCAACTATTTATGTTCAAGTTTTCACTAGTAACATCATAACTTATTTTGTGTCAGGATGGATAGAATCTACTTATTTGAATTAACTTATTAGGGAGATAGGAGGACATGAATAGGGTAATAATATATGAAATGTAGTTACAATTTTTACAAATCCATCTCTTGGAGGAATGGTTCTAGCTAATAGATAATGAAATATAGTTATAAAATTAGTTAGTTTTTCCTTTGCCTAATTCCATATACTTTCTTACAATAGTCTGTGGTAATATGTTGAATAGGTGGGGTGAGATTTATGTCCAAATAATGATTCTATATTATCTAGTTTGGTTAAGTCTATAGCTGATGGACTAGCAGAGTCCATAGCTAACAGACTAGTGTAGTCCATAGTTGATGGACTAGTAGAGTTCATTGTAGCCAATAGACTGATAGAGTCTATAACTAGGCTAATAAGCCTAATGGATCCTTCCAAATTTTTTACTATCTCATCAGTTAATTCTTGTATGTGTTTTTATACCATTATCATAACTAGGGATGAAAGACTATTCTTTTTTTATTCATCCACCCGTAATGTTTTAGTTTAGTTCATTGAGGGTTTTGTAGGGGGTATAAAGATATTCATTTTGATTTTAGACTATTTGAAATGGTTATATCCCTTAACCTGTAGTCTATTAATACTAATACATTATCCAACCAAGGTCTTCCTCAAATAAAGGGGTACCCCAATTTTTTGGTTTGGATTTTAGCACCATAAAATCTATTGGAAACTCGCATGACTCAATTATTATAGCAACATCTTATATAATGCCTTTTGGTTTAGCAAATAAATGATCAACCCCATTTGGGTAATGGTGGAGGTAGGTTGCATCCCCATAAGGGAAAGTGTCTATAAAGTATTAGTTGTCATTATATTAATTATTGTACCTAGATCTACCAAAATGTTGAGTATCTCTTTTCTCCCTACGACTGTTATGACTAGACTACCTAGGTTTGCATATTTGGGTAGAAGTAATTTTTATGCTAAAAGATCAACCACTTTACCATCTACATGTATGTTTTTGGGTATTGTTTCTTCCTCCTATATGTTTTGATACATAAGCTTTTATTGACTCTCTTTAATTCTGGAATATCTTTGATAGCTTGTAGCAAGGGTATCTCAATGTTTAATTTTCTCAAATCTTGAATCAAATTAGACTCTTTCTTATTCTCTACTCCTTTTAGTCTGTTAGGAAAAGGAATAGGTAGAGGAGTAGTAACATATTATTTTGTATTCTCTATCTTTTTATCCAATTTCTCTTTTTTGATTGTGGGTTGAGGTGGATCTATTTTTAGTTTTTCATTAGGCATTTCAAAGATGGTGATAGGAGGTTCTTGAATCATTCTGCCTGATCTAATTTGAATGTTTGTAAACTCAATAACTCTTACACTCATAATATCTCTTTGTTCATTTATATAATAGGGGTTGATGGTTTATTCTTGGGTTAGACACTGGTTGAGATGGTAATTATGGTTGATTAACCTATTTTTTAGGTTGAATGACAAGGGGAGCCATCAAATCTTGTTGTGGTGAAAATGTTATTTGTGAGTTAAATTATGGATTGGCATTCCAATGTATATTTCCCCATGGTTCTGACTATGGTTTGGGCTTCCACAGTTGTTGAGGCATCATCCAAAGTTGAGACATAATCCATTATTGATTGGTATATGGTGGATGTGCTTATCACCACATAGGTTGAGGTACTTGAGTAGTCTAAGGTGTCATCCATGGATTAATTAGATTATTTGGACTAAACTGACCTTGAGTCTAGTTTTTTGAAAATGGATTCCATATTTGGATGTAATTTAAGTCTTCTATGGGATGTGTATTTTGTTTCAAATAAATTTTTAAAATAAGGAGATGAGTGCAATGGGATGTGTCATGGTATTTACCATCACATATCCCACATATTTCTAATTTATCCATAGAACATTCTTTGAGATCATGTTTTGACCTACATTTTGGGTAATAGACAAGTAAGGGTTATGTGGTAGAAGTGGGTTTGGATTGAAGGCCATCCAACATAGTGTTCAACTAAACCAAAATATCAATTTAAAAATTAGAAAACTCCTCCATAAATTGACTAACTCCATTAGACTTACCTAGTTTTCCTTTCTTGATGCTTGGTTTTGTCATAGAGTAGTTAGTGCACAAGTCTAAAATATAGTGAAATGTTAAATTTACAATGTATCCTCTACCCATCAAGTTCATAGCATCTCTGGATTCATCATCTAGTAATTTAAGGAAGACCATGTTAACTACTTCTTTTGTAAGTGGATAACCACTGTGTTTGTGAGTAAATATAGTAGTCTTGATTTTTATTAATAAATGTGGTTTCTATGTTTCCTCATGTACTAATAGAGTCACCTGGGAGGCCCATGAACCACATCATGGCTGCCTCCTTAAGTGTATAAAAGAATAGTTTGAGTTTATGATTATCAATTTTATAATCATAAGTTTGGCATAACACCTTGAACTCAAATAGGAATTGATTTGAATCTTATGAGGATTTTCCCTTAAAATTGGTCAGATTTGAAGGTAAAATGTTCTTCGTATAGGTTTGATCTACCGGATCTATGACTATAAGAAAGGAAAAGGTTCTATTATTGGGGTATCCTATTCCCTTCAGGATTTTTCATGATTCCCTAATTATCAGCCATGGTTTCTTCTTCATATTCTTCCCAAAATTTTTTAGAGAAATAATTTATTGCTTCATATTAGTATTTTAGATATTGAGGTCCAAGACCTAGTGTTCCAAATAAAAGGTCCCCAGGTTTAATTATTCTAATAGGAGAAGATCTCACAAATGCGATTCTTCCTACAAGGTCTATTTGTGAGGATAACCCTAATTCAAGAGAAAAATAAAAATGATTCTCTAAGCATGATTCAAGTTTTCTTATCTCACTTTCATATCTCTTAGTTAAATATTTTATTCTTTCATCCTCTGGTCCTAACTCAGGATCTTTGGAGATGAACCATCCTTTAGCATCTCTAGGTTGGTTCATAAATCTAAGGAATATTTTTTTAACTTTTTATTATTTTATTGTAGACCAATAAGGATCACCTTAATAACACCTAATTATCCCTGAAAATGGATCCAAAAATGATGGGTGTAATCTATCCCTTAATTTAACCAACTATTTTGTTGATTTCATTCAAACTAAGGGTAGTGTCCAAAGCTATCTACAATAAGGTTTATGGTTGTAGTCTTATAGGAATGGTTTTGAGGTGTTTATATTCTAATGTCTTATTTTAATCTAATATAATATGAAAATACTTGCTTATACAATAAGGAAACACATACATAATTAAAACAGTTTTGATGGAAATCAAAGTAATCTAACTTGTTGAAATAAAACACATTATTGAAAGGTAAACATGTTGCTAAAAGGAAAACACACTACTTGCAAAATTTGATTTAATCTAAAAATTAAAACTAATTCCATTTAGGTTCTGAGATTGAATA
Organism: Torreya grandis; assembly: GCA_037957365.1. NCBI lineage: Eukaryota > Viridiplantae > Streptophyta > Pinopsida > Cupressales > Taxaceae > Torreya > Torreya grandis. The sequence continues at coordinate 1,975,727 of JARHVA010002200.1, forward strand.
TGCTTATAATTTTTTAAACTTTAAACACATTGAAAACATAAAATATTATTAAAACATGTTTTTGAATACTGAGGAGAGTGGAACCTTATTCATCTTGGGAATAGTAATTTAAAGAAACTCAATATTTGAAAATTGTAGACATATTTATTAATTGATCAAGGCAAAATACATGAATGTAGTTTCAACTTCTATTACTGTATCAAATTATCAACTAAACAATTCAACAACTCAACTACTCATTTTTAAGACACAAAAATATGCCTATATATAATTCTATAACTGCAGATCCTTAGATCTCTGTAGACACTATAAAATTGCACAAAAGTAGTTCTAGATGTCTAAATGCCTCAAGACCCCCTAGAGACCACCTAAACCTTATTAAACCTTAATCCAAACCCTCTTAACCTAACCAAGTCATTATTCACCTATCACTATTCAAAAAGTACTATTTGAAAACACTTTTCCAAATCACTATTCACCTATACTATTCACCAACACTATTCATGATGACATGGCATGTCACTATTAAATATAGCATGGAAAGTGACATGGCAAGTTACTCAACAATGATATGGTAGGTGACATGGAAAGTGACATTTCTTGGAAGTGAGGTGGCTTGAGGTGAGACATCATACCCCACTCGGGACCCTTATCCAAGGTACCTAATGACCTCATTAAGCACCACAGGGTCCCCCCTTAGAAGTATGGTATAATTTCCCTTATGAGGCCATAAAACAACATCAAATTTTGTCTTCATCCATGAAATAAGTGTCAAAATGGAGTTCCCACTTGTTTCATGCTTTGAAAAAGATAAATGGGCATTATCTCCACCCATTTTGGACTCATTATCAAGGTGAGAGACACACCAACCAAGTGGGAGACCCATTAGCAAAATGGGAATCCCACCACCCTTATCCATTGAATCATTTATGCACCCACATGGAAAATGGGACCACATTTTGTGGGACACCTTCCTAAGTTCTTGGGGTAAGATAGGAAAGCTTGGTGGAAAGTCTTTTGGACTCATTTGGGTCCATGGGCATTATCTCCACTTATTTTGGACTCGGTACACCTTCTCAATCATAGAACCTTTGTCATCACTAAAACCAACCCAATAAAGTATATGCATTCTAAACTATACCAAAACTAGCATATGGATAAGTAGTTCATGCTCCTAACTAAGTTTGACCTTAAGTTCCTCTAGTAGAAGTTGATTAAAAGGCAAGTCATTATTGACTAATTGGCTGAAGATCCTTTACTAGACAACCAACCACTTCCTCTTGCATTTCCAAATGAATCCATTGATACTCTTTCCCAAGATGGCATAACTAACTGACTATGTTCTTTGATGGTTCAAAGTGCCAATGAGGTAAGGGTGCCATATTTATTTTCATTCCCCTTGATGGTGAACCCATTCCCCTTTCTTTCAAGCTTGGTTTTGAGTGTACCAATAATATGGCTGAGTATGAAGCCCTAGTCATAGGTCTCCAAACCACTCTAGCCTTAGGGATTAAGACAATCAATGTCTTTGGTGACTCTTAACTCATGGTCAACCAGGTCAATGGCTTCTATCAATGTAAGAATGATGTCTTGCAAAAGTATAAACAACTATTCAATGTACTCTTAGCATCATTTGATAATTACCATATCCAATCTATTCCTTGATCTATCAACAAATTCATTGATACAATGGATTCCTTTACTTCCTAGATCCCTTCTCAAACTTCTAATTCCAAAATATTTGTCACCATTCATCATTTTACCACACCCTATTATAACCAATTTGACCTCCCTACCATTTGTAGTGTGGAGGAATCCCCATCAAACATTTGATATCAACAAACCTTTAACTACCTCAACCTCGACATCATTCCTCCCAACCTATATAATAATGTTCAAAGAGCCTTTGTTTAAATCACCTCTTATTAAACCATAATCGAGGGAATCCTTTACAAACATGGTTTTGATTGTCTCCTTTTCTATTGCCTACACAACCATGAAACTTCCCATGCTATCAGGGAAACACATGATGGGATCTATGGGAGACACTTTAGTGGTCTATCTTTCACTAAACGTATCCTTCACCTTGGATACTATTGGCCCACACTCAACCAAGATTATTTTGATTATGTAAAGAAGTGTGTTAAATGTCAACATCATGTTAATTTACATCATGTGTCAGCCAATGGCCTCTAAGTATCTAAAGACTTTTGGACTTTATCAAAATGGGGACTCAATATCATTGGGGAAATAAATCCTCATTCTTCATAATATCATAGCTCCATCATCATATTCACCAAATATTTCACCAAGTGGGTAGAAGTTATTCCTCTCATCTTAACCAAAGCTGATAAGATAGTTGACTTCATCAATCACCATATCATCTGTCGCTTCAATGTTCCCCATAAGATCACCATCGATAATGGTAAATATTTCAAGAAAAAGTAAGTCCAAGGTCTTTACAATGCATTTGGCATAAATTTAAGCTCTTACTCACCTTACCATCCATAAGCAAATGGATAGGCAAAAGCCTCTAACAAAACCCTCAACAAAATGCTAACCAAAGTAGTCAGCACTTTAGGTCGAGATTAGAATTTTCATATTCCCTTCACTTTATGGGCATATTGTACTAGCATTCAAACCTCTACTAGTGTTACCCCTTTCTCTCTAGTCTTTAGATTAGAGGTAATCTTATATCTCAAAGTACAGATTCCCTCTCTTCACATATCCTTATAATACATCATTTTTGAGAGTGACTATCATCAATAACATCTAGCATGACTTGAACTCTTTGATGAACATCACCTCGTATCACTTAACCATCTTCATATCTATCAGGAATGAATCAAGCATGCTTATATCAAGTGCCTCAAAGAATGAGAATTAAATATCGGAGACCTTGTTCTAAACAAAAATCAACATGCTACCAATATGGAGAAAATCAAGTGGGGCAAGTTTTATTTCAATTATCTCAGACCTTATATCATCACCCACAAGTATGGATCAAGAGCTTATCAGTTATCTTCTCTCTAAGGCTACCCAAAACTTGAGCCCTTCAATGCTTTTCATCTACATCCATTCTTTTCTTAAGAAGGATTAGGCCCAAACTCATTCTTTGTTATCTACTTACATTCATCTTCCTATACTAGGGAAAACTAATTAAAATTGGATGATGTAATTATCTATCATTGGCATGACCTTATCCTAAATAATGTGTATCATGGCTCTACCCATGGCATGATTCTCATGGTACTTTCCACCCCTTTTAAAAATGGATCCCTATGATCATTTTCACCTAAACCTTTCACACCTAATCCACTTTCTTGTGCTTCTAGTTTTTCCTTCATAAAGGTGAGCCACTATGTCAACCTATGCAAGTCTATACCAAGTAGAATAAAAGAAAATTGACATAATTCATATTACTAGAAAGCATGGGTTATTCCTAGCATTCATAGACTACTCCCTCTAAGGACAACTATTGAAAATTTATTTGAAATTACTGAATATAAGGTAGATTACTCCCTTGAAGGAAAATTATTAATGACATCAAATAAAACACATAAACTTAGACCACTCCCTTAAAAGATGGCTAAGTAAAGCATTTTCTAAAATCATATCAATTTATTAGAAGCTTCCCACATCAATCAACTTCCCATATACAAAAATGCAACAAAAGAACCATTATAAAAATCAAACACAAAAGCAAAAAAGAAATCTACATAAAGCTGAAATCAACCCTCAAGTAGCATAATAAGGTGGAAACCACAATCAAAATTCATAAGTAGACTTCTTGCATTGATCAGTCTACACAATTTTGGCATATACTTGTTTATAACTAACTCTTTAGACACTTATATAAGAGGCATACTAGTCTCATAATAGGGTTCCATTTTCACTCATCTCCCCTTTACACTATATGTAAGGGATTCTTGAGCTTACATACCATCATGTGGTTAAAGACACTTTTAAACTAATGACTAATCATGCAAAGCATTTGAAGGGATTATGTTCATTAAGTCAATACCATTTCAAGTTTATTTTTAGTCCTTGCCAAAGAAGAAGCATCATGTCCTCTTTCTATCCTACTATGCTTAGTTGATATTTTCATTACAACATTTGTCTCTTGATTATATTCTTTGATTTACCATCTAGTTTTCTTACCTCAAATACTTTACCTTAAAGAAGATAACAATAACCATGATCATAATAGGCATATCCATGTGATCAAGCTACCTTTATTTTTAAACATCGAAAAATAAGCTTAGCAACAACATGATGGGGGTTTATGTTTATTAGCCCCCCATCTGGCCACCATCATATTTATCAATTAGAACATTTAGCCTCCTCCTAATTTTACAACCATGTGGGAATATGTGTCTTCCCCCTTAAACCCAAACCACCAAACTAAACCATTTGGTATATCAAATTAGGGCAACCCATTTGAGCACCTCTAACCAACCCTTGGAAAACTACATTTATCCTGAAGTTCTTATTGGATATTACATCCATGGAACTATGTAGGTAGTGTCCACTTGCCTAGTACATATGGAGTTAGATCAATCACCCCCTACCTAAAATATTGAATTATTCACCTTACCAACATGACCAACCCACCTAAATTAAAAACCAACTACCATTCTCCACCCTAGTAATGTGTCACTAATATGTTGAACTACATTGGCCTAATGTCTACAGACTATGTAGGCACTGTGTAACTTCTACGAGCAGCTCAACCACTAACAAATAATTACCATCCCATTTGTCTTCTCACTAATTTCCATTTCTAATAATTCCCTCTTGCTTAGGGCATCTTAAATCATGGAATATTTGAATATTGCTTAGCATCCTTATATTTTATCATCGTCTAATACTTCTTTATTTTTCCCCCATTTTTGGGAAAACTACATTAGCTTGAGGTCTTTTTAGAATATTTAGACATCACTCAGTTACTAAGGTTAGTTTGATCACATCCCTTATTTTATTTTCCTTTCTCACCTAAAAATCTCTTCCTCCACTTCTCTACATATCTCTTCACCATCTCCATTCCTCTAACTTGTCAATCTCTTTTAACTGCTTTTCTAGATTGTCAATCTCTTTTAAAACAAGGATTGACAACCTTTCTTATCCACCTCCCTTATCTCCTATAAATCCACCATCTACTCCACTTCATTGGCCTCCCCATCACCTTTCATTGCATTTCTTGCACTTGCTTCATTGCTCACTCCCCCACTCACTTTTTATATTTTTTGTCCCTCTCTCCACTTCTTACCAACCTAGCTCTCTATCTCCTTTCTTTGTCCTCATAATTTCCACTTTCCCTTGGTAATTTGTCATACCCTCTTCATAACTCTCTTTTCATTCCAATTATCAATTTTTGTTTTCATCTTTCCTATCTTTTACATTTTACATTCTTTTTGTTTCTTCTATTTCTTTTAGCATCCCATTTTTTTTACGTGTGCCACCATTTTCTTTCGATTTGCAATTCTTACCACCTTTCCAATTTTCCATTATTATTGTTTGGTTTATTATCATCCTTTATGTATTATTTTTTTCCTCCATAATGAGCTTCTAACTAGGTATTTATCCTTTGAGAAGCCTTCCATAATTGTCCTTTTTTTCTCTATTCTAGTGTTTTATTTTATATTTTGCATTCCGCTTTTCCTCTTCCCATCTTTATCCACACTTATCTTTTGCATCTATGTGAGTGTCCATGATTTATATCCTTGCCAACCCCATTACTTATTCCTTCCTTTTTTTCCTATCCTTGATCTTCATCTCTTATTTTCATCTCATTCCCTTTCATTGTGTTTCTCTATTACTTCACTTATTCCCTTTCCTCTCATACATTTTTTCATTTTATCTCCCCTATTTCTTCACCACCTCACCATTTTTTAGGTTCTCAATCTCTTTTAACAAGATGGCTAACACCTACCTTATCTCTTTATCTTCTTATCCAGCCATCCTTTGCTTCCCCTCATTTTTAAAACCCTTTTCCAATCTTCCATCCCATTCTTATCTCCAACACCACCATCTGATTTACTTCATTATTCCTCTCCTTACCTACCATAATTTATACTATCCATGATTACTTGGTCATGATACTACCTACTTCTTCACTCTCCTATCATATTTTTTGTGTCCTCATTCCACTCCTTTTTCCTTTTTTTTTCATGTGTTTCCTTTTTTTTCATTTTCATCACCAAATTATTTTCTCCTTGGTCTCTTTTAGACCTATTTTCAATTCTTTGTTGTCCTACCATATTTCTAATTCTCCCCTTCCCCTTCATGTTTGCTCACCTTCTCTCACATTCCTTTTCAATTACCCAATCTATCATTTTTTAATACATTCCTCAAATCCCCATTTGTTACCATTTATTTTTCTTCTCATTTCTCTATTTCATTTCATTTTTCTCATCTTCCTTGATGACATTATTTGTGCTTTATGATATTTTTTCCCTCCTTATCCATGTTTAGATTCTTCCATCCTTATCCAAATTCATCTTTATCTATGACATCACTATCTTATTACTCCTACTTCATCCATCTTTTAGTCTGCCTTCACATTATCCCTTATTGGATCTCCCTCATTTTCTCCCATTTAACCTTCAGCTCCTCACTCATCAAAGTGAAGCCACTAGTTTGTATTTCTCCTACATGCCTATCCATATCTATTTCCTTATGTCCTCCACTCTCTTACTTTAATGCATGAAATCATGTCATGTTCACTACTTAAAGTGCATCCATTTCTTCTTTTAATATAATAGTATATTGTGCATGGGTCCTCTTTTTGTACTTTATCCCTCTCTAACTACTCCCTTCACCCTACCTATCACCTATTTCCACTTTAAGCCCTCTACATATCTAAAGCTTTTTCACTTACTTGACATAATGTGATCAAAAAACCTTTTATATCAATCAAAGCATGTTAATGTGATGCATTTGAAAGGCTTATGTTCCTTAAGCCAATCTAACCTCAGGTTTATCCTTACCAGATGAAGACACACCATGTATTTCTTCTTATCCTCTCATCATTGGTTCATGTAGACGTATGTCTCTTGACTCTTACCTCTCTTCCAACATCTAGTTTGTTATCTAACATAATTTATGTGCTTACAATCATGCATTATAACCATAATCACATCTGATGTTTTTTTGTCACTTGATCCTTGGGGGGCTAGTTATATTTTATATAATTATCAACTTTGCCCCACTTATCCATCTATATATACCATATCTTGGGTCATAAAGCTTCTTGTTGGTAGGGCCCCACCTAGTGGAATCCCCATCTTATTGGTCTTAATGTATTAGGGCAAAGGATATAAATATGGCCACCTTTCACAAACCTTGATTATGTAGCTCTTGAGTAACATGTAGTCTATTCTCTATCACTCACCATGGTACTGGTTCTTTACCCACTAGAATTAGCAAAACCTTTAAAGAAAATATTTGTAGGTCTTTGTTTCTCTACATCCAATAAAACTCAGCTCATAACGAGCATGGCCTTTTACCATAGTGACTATGTAGATTATGATAGATGCCCCTCTTATAAACTTGGCTTGTAGTGATAGATATTACCACTTTGCTTGCACCCTCACATAATTTCAAAAGTTATCGCCTCTTCATAAAAAAACCTTTCCTTTGTTCCATCAAAGGCATTTTATGCTGATTTGTATTATATTTGGTTCTTATTTATCATCTCTTGCATATCTATTGTATCTAATCTTCACACATGTGGGATTATTATATATACTTATTATCATTATCCTCAAACCATCACCAACTAACAAACTAATCATTCAATCATGCCCACCTCGATGTTGGCCATTTTGACCTACACTATCGCATATTTTGTGACAACCTTGCCTTGGTCCTTTTGATTACACCCACCAATATTGCCATATTTAACATTTAAAATTACACCACCTAGTGCACAAATATAAAATTTGTTTTTTTAAGGGAGTACTTCCTAACTCAAATACCTACAAAAACACCAACCTTGTCTAAGAGACTAACATGTGTACCCAAAAGTATTCATAATCTTATGGTATATTGGTCACTTGTCCCTTATTTGTACCAACATTAGTAACTTTAGTTTGTGTGTGATCTTGAATATTGCACTTAGTCACATTTTATGTGCATGTTTGAATTTCAAAGACCCAACCATTTTTGTCACCACCTAGTGACTCACCATCAACTGCTCATCAAACCTACCCTTGATTTTACTGTCCCTCATCAACTCATAGGTTGAGGGGGAAAACCTCCTTCCATACTTAGGACAACTAGACCTATGATCAATAGTCCATTTTTGTTTTGTAGCTTGTTAATTCAAAATTTGCATAACAAAAAGGGGAAAAATATAGACACTAAAAAACAACACACAAGCAATTCTAGATGTCTGAATACTTTAGGATCCCTTAGAGACCACCTAAACCTTATTAAACCTTAAACCAACCCATCTTAACCTAAATAAGTCACTATTCACCCATCACTATTGAAAAATTACTATTTGAAAACACAATTCCAAATCACTATTCACTGATACTATTCATGATGACATGGCATGTCAATATTCATGGTGACATGGCAAGTGACTCAGTAGTGATATGGTAGGTGACATGGCAAGTGACATGGTTTGGAAGTGATATGGCTTGAGGTGGGACATCATACCTCACTTAGGACCCTTATCCAAGGTGCATAATGACCTTAGTAAGTACCATAGGGTCCCCCCTTAGAAGTATGGCATAATTTCCCTTATGGGGCCATCAAACAACATCAAATTTTGTCTTCATGCATATAAGTGGTGTCAAAATGCAGTTCCAACTTGTTTAGTGCTTTAGAAAGGATAAATGGGCATTATCTCCACTGTTTTGGACTCATTAGTATGGTGAGAGACATACCAACCAAGTGGGAGACCCATTAGCAAAATGGGAATCCCACCAACCTTATCTCTTGACTCATTTATGCACTGACATGGAAAATGGTACCACTTTTTGTGGGACACCTTCCTAATTGCTTGGGGTAAGACAAATAAGCTTAGTGGAAAGTATTTTGGACTCATTTGGGTCCATGGGCATTATCTCCACTTATTTTGGACCTATTGTCAAGGTGGGAGACACATTATCAAAGTGGAAGACACACTTTGTGAAGTGGGAATCCCACCACCTTTGTCCTTAATGCCCACATATTAGCCCACTTGAAAAATGGCACCATATTTCACTATTCCACTCCTTTGTCATGTTTCTTGGCATGAAATTCTATAAATAAGACCCCCCCTTTCATATATGGGAGGTTAAAAATTTGGTGAGAAGCATTCATCATGTAGGTTTTAGTCATTTATCTAGGAGCTCACTCATTTTGGAGGAGAAAAGATTGAGCTACCTAGATTCTGTCAGAATTGTTCTAGGATTCTTCCACAACATTCAATAACAATAACATCTTGAATCTATCAAGGTATATTTTTTAAATTTGTTTAGTTTAAATTTATTCATCCATTTGGCCTCTTCTTTTCTTGACCTTCAAACTTCTATCCTTTGACCTCTTCTTTTCTTGACCTCCAAATATCTATACCTTGGACACCTTCTTTTCTTGATCTCCAAACCCCTATCTATTTGCCATCTTGAATGCTTGGCCCTTTTAACCATCTACCTTTTCCATCTTAGCCTCTCAATCATCTACCATTTACCATATTGACCATCAACCAACCCCAACCAAAACCTTAGTTTCTTGGCCCTTATCACAAGATAAACCAAAAACCACACCTTTGACTTGACCAAATTTAGCATTAGTTTTGACCAACTATTGCTTTATTTTAGTCATTTCGTTAGAAATAATTATTGTACTTAATTTTAGTTATTTATATTATTTAAATTCAAGTACCATATTTTTCATTTATAAACTTAATTTCTTAAAGTAGGTGGATTGACATCCTCCTAGATAGCTCATGCTTTCTTGGATCTAGCTCACGTTAGGCAATCCACCTTACTCATCTAAAAAACAAGTTTTATTTAATTAATTTATTATTGAAGGTCATTATTCCCTAACCAAATAAGAATTACCATACTTCATCTAGATCAATGCATGAACTTTCAACTAGGTATTTCTACCACACCTGTGATTAGTTTGTGTCTTGCAAAAATTAAGAATTGAGGAAAAATTCATAGAAATATTTTGGCATGCCTGGTGGGACCCTTGAGATTTATTTTGAGTTCATAGTGATAGGAAAATTTAGTTTATTATAGAAGAGTAATATTTTCATTATTTTATACAAGATTAAACATTCCTTATTTCTTTTTCCCTTCTAAAAGGCAAGTTCTAGTCTCTTTTACCTTCCTCAAAAAAATCAAATAATTATTCTTTTCTTTTTTTCATTTCTAAAATCAAAAGTATTCATCCTAGGACTAGGATTTGCATCATCATCTTGAATTTAGGTGCAAATTAGTTATTTTTTATTCATTTTAAAATACACCAAAATTTTTATTTGGATTAAAATTATCTTTGCATACATTGTTTATTTGTTTGCTTTTATTTCATCTAGTTAACTTAAAGGCAAAGCAAATTAATCATAGTTTCACTTATGGTACAAAAAATAAATTACTTTCACAATAAAACATCTAAACATACCTGAGATAAGGCCCAAATGGGATTTATCACCTAGTGGATCACCTTACCCTACTTGGCAATCCTACTTGTGCTTCACTACCAAGGGGAGAGCTCACTTAGTTCTCTGGTTAAGTATGCTCTCTAGATAAATGATATATCAGCTAAGCACCCACACCTACTACAAGAATATGAAGTGAGGGGGGAAATACCTAAGTAAAAATATATTTACCTTATCCAATATATAGTTATCACTTGAGCACCTAAACACAACCTAAAACCAAACATAGACTTCTTTCTAGGAACTGTTCTACAAGCCAAATTTCTTTTTCACACTTTCTAAGGCATAAGCCAAAAGAGAGATAATTAAAACTCTAAGAATTAACACATATTAGTTTATGTTTTGATTTCTTTGATCTTTTAATTTTATTACTTTATGTTTGAGGTGTGATTTTGTATCATCTCTTTCCAAGTTTCTCACATGGTCTTTACTAGACAACGGTTGAGAAATCAGACCAACCAAAGACCAGCTACCCGTTCTTCATCCTCCTCTATGGAGTATATTTAAGATGTTGAGGAAAATAATAGTAAAAATGAGTCATATTTTAGACTCATCACCATAGTTAGAATAAATAGTACCACCAAATGCTCATCTCTTTTATTGATACCGAGAAAGACTACATGATATATTATGAACTTTGTTAGATAAAAAATTGCTCAAAATTCCTCCTAATTCAAATTACCCACCTCATAGATTTGAGAAGGTAAAAGGACACCACTTTTTCACTTATCATGGTATTAATGGTCATCATTATAATGAGTGTTTTTCCCTTGAGTAAAAGCTTACTTATTTAGCATATCAAAGAATTATTGAATTTAAAAACATCCATCTATAATGTATTCACATACTTATTATATATGCACATATAATAGGGTTGAGCCATCCCATAATGATCCTTATAAGGAAAATAAGTTCCATCAAACTTTGAAGAAGGTGCCCACTAGTATAAGTCCTTTTCCTAGACTGCTCTTTACCAAAATAGACCATTCCCACATTGATCCTACTAAGGAACTATTGACCAAATTTGACCCCTAGTAAAATTAGTCAACCTCCATGTAAACTCAAACTTTCATAGGCTCCCCTATGTTGATAATCTCCACCATGGTCTTAAAAGAGGTCAAACATTATGTCTTAATCTTAGTCATGCTTGTATAATTCACCTTATGCCATATCATGCCACCTTTAGGCCACTTGGATGAATTGTATGGTTTCCTTCCTAAGACAAGTGTGTCAAAGTTTTATTCAACATGTATGATGTCAAAAAGTGTCAATTTTCAGTTTTGTAATTGAATTTGATAGGTTTAAACATTGAAAACAAGAATATCTCTTGCAAAAAGAGTAATTTATAAGTTTGTATAGATTTAAAGACATGTTTGACATGTGTGGGAAATGAAATAATGTCCCTTCAACTCCCTACAACTTGTATTTATGTTCAGATTGATTTGGTAGTACCCAAATTGAGCAAAACCATTCTATCTTTTCTATCACTCTTTTGGCAAGTCAAGGCTAGTCAACCAATTTTTTGCTGGTATGGATTGGAGGGGTAGAGTTGAAAATAATGCATTAAGGAATTAAATTAGTCTTTATGAGCTTCAAATCCATGGTCATAGTTTTTAATTTGACGAGTTGAGATTCATGAATAATATTCAATAGTAATACTACCTCTAAACTATCTTCACATTCCCAACACCTATAGGTTTTCTCATTTGCTTGTATGATATGACATTTATAAGTGTTGTGTGTGTTGTAACAGAGCATATTATTAATATTTGTATTGTCTTCAAGATGGTTTACATGTGTGTTTAATATATTTATACAAGAAACATCTCATCTTGTTGGAAATGGACATCACAGTGATCAATAAGATAGTGTTTCCAAGTTATAGAGATTTATCTTCTATAAATATCCTTATATCAAGGTAATGAACCTATGTTTAACTTCTCAAAACATGAAAGGTCAGTTTTATCCATGATAGGTTTGCATTCAAGGTTTGGAGGTTGATCAAGATAGGGTTCTCAAGACATAAGCAAATAATGGTCAGAGCTCTAATGTATATAACTATCTATAGTCACCTGTAGTATTTGTAAGAATAGTTGTAAGATGATTCAATCCTAAGAAATATCTTGTATGCACTTCATGACTTGAAATATGTTTTCTAATTTATTCAAGACTTATAGAATTAAGTTTATAGTCAATTCATATCCTAAAGTTAGTCAAAATTGAAAACCTTACTAATGGGAAAAAATACCTTACACTCTCTAAATTAGGTTTTGTTCATATAATATTGTATCTCACAATGAAGTGCCTTGAGTTTTGGATAAGCCTAATGGTGCCTATTTTGTAGTCTAGACCTAGGTGCTACATCTTGACCTTAAGAGGAGGTTGTTTAGTTGAGAAAGGATGATGGTTGTGTGTCTTCAACCCAATTAGTTTTCCACTATAGGTTTTTAGTGATAGAGAGTTCCAAAAGGCTAATAAACTTATGATATGTAGCAATGACCTATAGTACATTATTGGCAAGGAATGAGACCATGGTATCAAGGTAGGAATGAGTATCTTTAGATATAAAATGATCCTATAAGGAAGTAAGGGTGTGAGACACAATACTCAAAAATGAAATAAACATCTATTAGAATTCAAAAATCTTTCCTAATGGTCACCTATAGTTGACATAGTCATACCTATGGTAGACTGGCCTAAACAAGGAAGGATGATAGTTAGATAAGGGACATAGGAATGGAATAATATGATCCAAATGACCTCATATGGATTCAAGAGAATTTAACACATATCTCAAACACTGATAATCACCTATAGTATCTCATGGATACCTCTAATGACCACCTATAGGTGACATCATCATACATATCATAGACTTATCTAGGTCCATAAGAGAATACAATTTATAAGGTTGGAAGAGATCTAAAGTGGATGATCATATTGAACACATCCTAATATTTAATAAAACACATAAATTTGAGTTTTATATATAATAAACATGGACTTAAATAGTTTCTAAATGTCAACTCAATCATCTAAAAGCATGCCTGCAATCACAGTCTCAAAGACTAGTCTTGAGGAGTTTGGTTTTCAAGGGTAATAGTAGGAATGCCAAGATTTAAAACTTGACTTATATTATCCTCATTACATAATTAATACCGACACAACCTTAAATAATTCATATGGATAGAGGAGATGCTCTATGTTTTGTCTCAGATAGAGAACACTCCATGAAAACATAGTCTACAAGCTAATATGTGAGGAGCTAAAAAATTATGGTTATAGTATTAGAATCATATTAAGATGATTTATAATGTTGGTATGAATATTAAAAAGGTAAAAATAATTCAATTATAGTCATTATAAACCTATAGGTGGGTTACATATTTAGCTACACTCAGTTTAGGTTTTTAGGCCTAAAACTAGGTCTATATACTAATGAATCCTAAAATCATCTAGATGACTTCATAAACCTATCCAAATAATATGAGGAAATTTATGGGAGAATAAAATCTTGGTAAAATCCATTGGTTTGTAGAAACAAGATAAAGTTGATCATTCAAGCCTAATTTCTTCACAAGCCTATTGAGAATGCACTACAAGAGCTCGAGAGAAAATTTCCTTTAATCACACCTATATGGAGGAAATAAATGAGAATATAAGGAGTTAGGGTTATTTTATTGGGGTATCTATCTCAAAATTAGTGGGATTTTTTTGGAGTTTCAATGTCAGGATTTTATGAACAATCCTTCATAGTCCAGGCTACCAGAAACCCTCTCAAAACCCTTATATAGAACCAATGGTGAAGACATGAAGGATTTTGAATCCAAAGATATTAAATTTGTGTTTAAATAAGTTTGTAAATTTTTATCACTCTTATAGGCTCCTCATCACCTATTTGGTATGTACTATCTCTTATACAGATAACCCTAACTTAGGGTTTTATATAAGATTTTAAGTGTTCTACAGGTGCATAGGTGGATGGTTGAGTGAGAATAATTTTAAGATGTCTTTAACGATTTGATTCAACCCATAATATTCATATCTCATCGTAGTTATGATATAAAATCTCTTTTTTAGACATGATACTTTAGTTAGTCTAAGCTAGCACAATGAGAATGGACATTATTGTCTAAGTGTGAAGATGAGAGGAGTGATGTTGAATCATCTTGGATTATATGATAGACCAAAGGATAAAGTAGTATTTTAAATGTGTCCTAACACCTATTTAACATGTTTATATGAGAAATTTTAAGTCATTTTGATGAAAAGTGTGAGGACAAGTCTAGAAGGTCTATTGAGCAATCATAGATAGTGAATGACAAATGGTGTAGATGAATCCATTAGTTAGGGAGCATATGAAGAATATTACCATTAGGATTACACCTTTTCATGAGAGTATCAATTTTTATAAAATCCATATTTAATTTTTAATAATTCAATGGAATACTTCATCATCAAGATAGTTTCAAAGAGGAAGGTGAAGAGTATTTATGCCACTTTGAGGGAGAATGACATGTTTGTGATGGACACTTGTATAATAGGACTTCTTAACCTCTTTTAAAACTATTTAACTTTATTTTTAACTAGGTTTTATATATTTACACTTGGATTGGTGACTCTTTAACTTCTCTTCTCCTCTCTTTTCTCCTTTACTCTATAAATGCAAGCTTTTTTGGTAATTTTAAGTAGTACACACCTAGTATGGAAAATCCATACTAGTTTGGCACCTTGTTTATCCTTAGAATAAATTTATGAATTTTATTTAATATATAAAAATATTACCTACATATGTCAAGTGGTGTATCTGATTAACAAGTGATGAATATTATTTCTCCTTGCTTTCATTCTACCCTTGTATTTATTATGTGAGTGACATCTCTTCTATCAGGTCTCATAAAGTGTATTGTTTGTTAATGTGTAATTGAAGTGTGAGAGAGACTAGTAGTCTCTAGTATTATACCTTATTTTTACCCACCTTTGGTTATGCATATAAATCTACCTCTATGAAAAACACTTATGCTATAAGGTCATAGAGTTGAGGTCTATTTTAGTAGCTTTCTCTCATAGTGTATATGCAAGTGTGTTTATGGACTACTATTTTGGTGTATTACCTTAATATTATAGGTTTAATTTCTATTACCTTATCCAATTTTCATCCCCAAAGTGATTGATAGAGTTTAGTGTGTGATATTAAGAGACTAATCAAAGGAGTTATCCCTTTAACCTAAAGGTTTACCTCTGCTATAGGCAACCCACAAGCCTAGAGGTAATCCCATTTTATCCAAATATGGTAGAGGATTTAACCCCCTATCCTAGGGTGAAATATTTGGCTAAAATAATTATATCATACTCAATGGGACCAAGGTCTAAAAAAAGAAGACTTATTGGTGTATTCTTCTTACTATCAGCTTTTAGAAGCATGCAAAAAAACACCAATGGTAACTCCAAATGCATCATCTAGTTGTTAAGTAGATCTATGTACTTGTTCAAAAGAATTTTTATGAATTATTGTGCTTCATTTTATGGTTGAGGTTAATATGGCTAGATATGTTGAGAATTATTTCTATACATAACCTTATCAAAGTTGTTATCCACCATATGGTCAACCTATTCCTCCACCATATTATCATGAAGTTATTCAAGAGTCTTGTGAAGAATATTATGAAGAAGTCTATCAAGAATATAGTTTCAAGGCTCTTGAATAAGAGATACAATATCTTAAGATGAAATTTCTCCAAGGAGAGATACAAACTCTTAGGAGGCATGTTCTTGAAATTATTACTTCCCAACAACCTTGTCTATCCTATCAAACTCCTATGCAATATAATCAAGGTTAATAATAAAGATCCTATCCTCCTCATCCAATTAAACCTCAAGATAAGTCCTTGATATCACTCATGCTTGAATTTTTAGAATTAGAAGGATTTATGAAGAAATGGGATCAACAACTGGATGTGATCCCTATGTATTTCATAGAGAGAATGAGAAAGTCTATCCAATTCTTGATGAACACATGGAAGTTGGTCAAAGAAGAAGATAACCATGTTATTAGTGAAGAATTGAATGAGTTGAGATGATACATTCAATGGTGGATTAATAGACTTCCAAGGTGGGATAATCAAGAGGTTAAGAGAAAACTTATAGATTTTGAAAAACCTCATGAAAACCATGGAGAATGTGAAAATATCTTTGAAGAACAAGTTTGTCTTTACCATCCTCAAGTGTCTTCCTATGTTCCATGTTAGTCCTATCATATTCCTTGTCCTAATGAAGATCCTATACAATCTCCAAAAGATCCTAATAGCCTTAATGTTCCAACTTGGAACCAAGTATGTGATGATAAGAATGAAAATTTGGTTTATGGTCAAACCATATTACCTTCTCTTCAAAATCATATAGCTACACCATATTTTAAGTCCATCCAAGAAGAGTTTCAACATGAAAAAGAGGCCTTGGTTAAATAAGTGAAGGTTGAATTTGTATGTGTGGAGGAGTTTCAAGAAGATAATGTGACTGATGAGGTACTTGTTAAGGAAAGTGACATGTCTATGGTTCAACAAAACCTTCTCTCCCTTCAAGAGTTATTTTAAGTGTTTCCTTCCATCCCCATGCCCATTCATGAGACCTCCATTACACCTCCTGATCTCTCTCTAAACCATGAACCTATTCACCACCCTCCCACCTTATCCCCTCTTAAATGATAAACCATCTTAAGGGAGGCGAATAAATATGATAAAACTAAAGGTACAACTGATCAAGAAGGTAGCACAAATGTTGGTGAAGAATATCTCATCATAGAGACTCCACTTGGTGAGAACAAGAACAAGGCATAATTATTGAGTCAAGAAAGAGAAGATATAGATGCAGTTGTATTTTTCCACAAGGAGATTGATCAAGGTATGTGGTAGAGATATCAAGAAATGTTTAATGAATATGAAAGCTTTGAGAGTTTAGTCCTTGAAGAAGAGCAAGATGAGTTTGTAGAGGAAAAATGCAAAGTCATTATTGAACAACCATTTATTGATGAACATCATGATGTAATATATGATGACTATGGAATACATGAACATGATCAAAAGGATGAGCTTGAATAGGTTATGTTTCTTGAGGAGAAAGAGAGCCAAGATGACTGGTTGTAGTAGATTGAGTTGTTTGAACAACTTGAGGATATTTTTAAAATGAAAGTTCAAGTGCATAATAATGTATAAAAATATGTCCTAATTAAAGATAATGACCAAGATTGGATTGAGTATACAAAGCTCCTTGATGATCTTGATTAACTTGTAGCTGATGAGAAACATGATCTCATTGAGGGTACCATGGAGGTCAAGAGAACATGCCTTGTTGAAAAACCATTTAAAGTTATAGCTGGAGAGTCTCATGAAAATATTGAGATGATTGAAATGCAAGAGGAATTCACCTTCATAGGTGATCTATTTGTAGTTTCCATAATTGCATTGAATGCCATGCAATAGAGGTTGGAAAATATAGAAAAGTTGAAGACATCAAAGCCCATACTCAATTGGAAACTTGCCTCATGCACTCCTTTATGGAGGAAGATATGGTGACAATTTCCCCTTTGATAAAGGAGGATAAACTTGTTTTAGGTTAGTTTATACATAGTTTTCTTAAGTGTTGTTTATATCTTTACCTAAGTGTTCAGAGAAACAAGTGTGTCTTTGTCTTGCTTTATGTGTTTGTTTCCTTTTATATTTGATATGTGTTTTGGTGTCTAATTAGAGGATTGATATTGTCAAAAGTGGTGTATATTTGATTCTATTTCCCAAGGATAGGATAAGGCAACTAGTCTTTTATATAGTAGGCATGCTACCCCTAGGAAATTGCCATAATGTTGACCAAATTTGACCCCTAATCAAATTAGTCAACCCTCCATGTAAGCTCAAACTTTCATAGGGACCCATAGGTTGATAATGTACACCATAGTATTAAAATTGGTCAAACATTATGTCTTAACCTTATCCTTGCTTGTATAGTTCACCTCATGTCATATCATGCCACCTTTGGTCCACTTAGATGAATTATATGGTTTATTTCATAAGACAAGTCTGTCAAAGTATCATTAAATGTGTATGATGTCATAAAGTGTTAGTTGTCAATTTTATAACTAAATTTGGTAGGTTTAAACATTGAAAACAAGAAGATATCTTGAAAAAAGGAGTTTTTGAGTTTGTATAGATTGTAGGATAGGTTTGGCACATGTATAAGATGAAATAGTTTCATTTCAACTCCCTAAACTCATATTAATGTTTAGATTGATTTAACAATCCCCAAATTAAACAAAATCATTCTATATTTTCCATTTCTCTCTTGGCATATCAAGGTTAGTTAATTGGTTTTCTGTTGGTACAGATTGGAGGGGCAGAGTTGAGAAGAATGAATTTGATGGATTAAATTAGTCTTTGTGAGATTTAACTCCATGGTCATATTTTTCAATTTGGTGAGTTGATCTTCATGAATCATCTTTAACAATAATACTTCCTCAAAACTATCTTCACATTCCCAAAACTTATAGGTTTTCTCATTTGCTTGTATGATATGATGTTTTTAAGTGTTGTGTGTGTTTTAAAAAAGAATATTATTCATCTTTATGATATATTAAAGATATTTTTCACATGTGTTGAATAAATTTAGATAGGAAATATATCATCTTGTTGGAAATAGACATCACAATAATCTACATGATAGTGTTTCCAAGTTGCAGAGTTTCATCTTCTATAAATGAAATTAGATAAAGATAATGAACCTATGTTTCAATTATCAAAACATGAAAGGTTATGTTTCTCCATGATAGGTTTGCATTCAAGGTTTGGAGGTTGATCAAGATAGGGTTTTCAAGCCATGAGCAAAGAATGATTAGAGATTTGATGTATATAGCTATCTATAGTCACTTGTAACATTTTCATGGATAATTATAAGATCATTAAAGCCCAATAAATATGTTTTATGCACTTAATTATTTTAAATATGTTTCTCAAGTCATTCAAGACTTATAGTGTTGAGTTTGTAGTAAATTCACATTGTATAGTTAGTCAAAATTAAAGACCTTGTTAATGGGAACAAATAACTTAACCTCTTCAAATAAGGTTTTGTTCATATAATATTTTATCTCAAAATGAAGTGACTTGAGTTATTGATAAGCCTAATGGTGTATATTTTTTAGTTTAGATGTAGGTGTTGTATCTTAACCTTAAGAGGAGGTTGTTTGGTTGAGAAAGGAGAATGGTTGAGTAGATTCAACCCAGTCAGTTTTCCACTATAGGTTTATAAAAAATAAATGATGGAAAGAGTATTGGAATAATATTATGATGATGCCTAAGGTTTTTATGAATATGAAAAGATATATACAATTCACTTATAGTCATTAGAAACCTACAGGTGGGTTACATACTCAGTCATACTTGGTTTAGGTAGTTAGGCTTAGAAGTAGGTATATACCTAATGACTCTTAAACTCATATATATGACCTCATATACCTCTCCAAATCATATGAGGATATTTATGGGAGAATACAATCCTAGTAACATCCATTGGTTTGTATAAAACAAAATAGAGTTGATCATTCAGGCCTAATTTCTTCATAAACCTACTTAAAATGCATTGCAAGAGATCGACGACAACTTTCCTTTAATCACACCTGTATGGAGGGACTACATGAGATTCCAAGGAGTTTGGGGTATTTTAGGGCAGTCTCTAGATAAAACTTAGTGGGATTTCTTTGGAGTTTCAATGTTAGGATTATATAAAGAATCTTTAATAATTCAGACTACCAAAAAAACCTATCAAAACCCTTATGCAGACCTGATGGTGAAAAAATGAAGGATTTTTCATCCAAAGAGAGTCAATTGGTTTTGAAACTAGTTTGGAAATCTATATCACTCTTCCATACTCCTCATCACTTATTTGGTTTGTACTATCTCTTGTATAGACAACCCTAACTCAGGGTTTTTTGAAATATTTAAAGTGTTCTATAGGTGCAAAGGTGGATGGTTGAGTGAGAATAATTGTAGGAGGTATTTAGAGACTTTTTTCAACCCCTAATATTTATATCTCATCATATTTATACAAAAAAAATTCTCTAATAGATCTATCACTTTAGGCAATCTAAGCTAACATAGTGAGAATGGACATGATTATCTAAGTGTGAAGATGAGAGGAGTTATTTTGAATCCTCTTGGAGTCTATGATAGACAAGAGGACAAAGTAATCTTAAAAAGGCATCCTAACACCTATTTAACACATTTACATGAGCAATTATAAGTCATTTAGATGACAAATGTGAGGACAAGTCTAGAAGGGCTAGTGAACAGTCATAAACTAAATGACAAATGGTGCAGATGAGTCCATTAGTTAAGGAGCATATGAGGACTATTACAATCAAGATTCCACCTTTTCATGATAGCACCAATGTGTCTAAACCCCTATGGAAATTTCAAGTAGCTAATGGAAGTTTTCATCATCAAGACAACTTCAAAGAGAAAGGTGAAGAGTCTTCACACCACTTTGGGGGAGAATTTTATGTTTGTGATGGACAACTATCTAAGAGGAATTACTGACCTATTTTCCACCTCTTTCACTTACTTTGTAACTATTTCTTATAGATTTACACTTGGATTGGTGAATCTTGAACTCATCTTCTCTTCTCTTTTCTCCTTTGTTCTATAAATGAAATCCTTTTTGGAAATTATAACTAGTACACACTTAGTATGGTGAAGCCCTATTGGTTTGGCACCTTGTTTTTCCTTAGAATAAAGTTATGAAGTTGATTTACTCTCTTCACATATTTTATAAGTATCTCAAGTGGTGTATCTGATTGAAAAGTGATGAAGATTATTTTTCTTTGCTTTCATTCTACCCTTGTATGCATTGTGTGAGTGACATCTCTTCTATTAGGTCTTATAAAGTGTATTTTTTGTTAAGGTGTACTTGAAGTGTGAAGAGACTAGTAGTGTCTAGTATCAGACCTTCTTTTCAGCCACCTTTGGTTATGCATATCACCCTACCTCTATGATAAATTCTTATGATATAAGGTCATAGAGTTGAGGTCAGTTTTAGTAGATTTCTCTCTTAGTGTATATGCAAGTGTGCTTGTGAAATAATATTTTGGTGTATCAACTCACTATAATAAGTTTAGATTCTATGAATTTATTCCCTTTTCATCTCCCAAGTTATCGATCTAGTGTAGTCTGTGAGCTTAAGAGACTTATCAAGGCAGATACCACTTTAACTTAGAGGTTTACCTCTACTAGAGGCAACCCAAAAGCCTAGAGGTAATCCCATGTTGTCCAAATATGAAAGAGGATTGAACACTCTCTCATAGGTGAAATATTTGGCTAAAACAAGGACCATTGGTTGATCAAGTATTTTATAGAGACATGTGTGGAGGGGGGATACCTACACAACAAATTTGGGTTCCTAAGTAGGTACTTATAAATTCACTGGTTATGCCTACAATTATAATAGAGTTGATTATAAAATCAAAACTAATAGTTCCTTTACCACATGATCATTATAGTAAAGGATTCTTGTTTTTTATAGGGTTCCATTACATGCAATGAATACTTTATTATTTTAATCATATAAGTAGTTAATTAAATTAAGATATTTGATATAAATTTTACCATATCTACAACATACACCATGGAAATAAAATGCAATTAATAAACCATATAATGACCAATAAAGAATAAAATAATGAAAATATATTAGATACCAAATAAAATCCATGTGAAAAAATGTTATATACATATAAACTGATACAATGTTTTAAAAATAAACATCTCAATAATAAATCAGGGGCATACCCCCTAAGGTATACTCCTTATTGTAATCAAGGAATCCAAGGAAGGTAGTTAGATCATATGTTAGTCTCAAAATGAAATCAAAATGTAAAATGACATATTAACAAGCAAACATTAGCTTACCTAGATCAAAGGGAGGAGCATGGTGAAGAAAACAAATGAACTAAGCTCAACTAAAATGCAAGAAAAATAAATTTTCTTACCTTCCTTGATGCTCTAAGAGTGTTCTTCGATTGGCTTCCTCAGATTATGCATAAGAGATCTTTGTCAATGAAGTATGGTTACCTCCATCTCCTCCATGCACCATTGTTGAAAGCTTTAGCTTGGATTTTGGCTCAATATTTTAACATTATAACACTAAGATGAAATTGGTTTTGAATGCATTTGGGCATTATAAGTTTGGCATAAAAGATCTTAGAATTCAATAGGCAAAGGCTTGTATTTATAGGCTTCAATTTGGCTTGGAATGGGTTAACTTGGGACCATGGTTGAGTTTACTAACTCCAATTGAGTTTGGCATATTCCTAGAATATTGTTTTTAGATATTTTTCAAAAGTGAAAACTCATAAAGGTAATTTGTTTGTTCTATGATATTCTCTTTTAGTTATTTTCCAAAACTAACAGTTCACAAAAGGTAATGAATGTCTTCTAAGATATTCTCTTTTAACTATTTTTTAATTTCCTTTTTAATAATTGATTTAATTGATTTATTAGCTCATGGGTAAACTCAATTAGGATTTGACTTGATTTAACTTGCTAATTGAATTTGATTATGATTTGCAAGTGAATTAATTATTTTTAGGCATTTAGTCATTTGTTTGATTTTGATTAATTCAATGTATGTATTTGCTTTGTTCAATTGATTTAATAAGACAAATTAATTTAATGTAATGTTATGAAGCCAAAATTGAGACTAATAGAAATTTTTGGGCTAGGTATTAAATGATTGGCAAGAATAAGTCTAAGAGTTAGATGCAAAGCCATTGGTGGCTAATTTTAGGTGTTTACAGTTTATCCATGTTTGGGAAGATGTTACAAGTTGTAAACCTAGTAATGTATTCTCAAAGAATAAAATGGTTTTTTATGCTTATGACTATAATGATGATGAATGAACTATATTTTCCCCCTTGAGGGAGCGATTGACAAGCAGGTTAGTAAACAGTCCCTTAAAAAGAAAGAAGTGAAACAAGGGGATGAAAGAAAGGAAGATGATGGGGTGAGAACACAATGATTTATCCAAAGTTGGAAAAAAATCACTGATAAATGCAAGTGGGATGGTGTACAATGGTTTTCCCAAAGGTCGTTATAAGCATTGTATCCTGATAGTGGAAACATGGTATGATAACACAATGATTTGCCCTAGCAGGAAATATAATCATTGAGAAGATGGGGTTGCCTCAATGAAGATAGACAAACAAGAAAGATAATTGGTGATAACACAATGATTTTACCTAGCAAGTGATATAAGACTTGAGAATGCACATGGGATGGTGTATAAGGCTAATGCCATATACCCTGATTATGGAAAATGTGATTGATAGTTGATGATTGATAACTAGTAATAAAGGATAAATATGAATCAGGACAACCTGTTAGTAGGGAGATGCTCATTCAAACTAACAAAGGTTGAAATTATTTCATTAATTAATTACTTTTTTTTTAATATGATTGGGCTTGGATTGGGTATGTTGTTGAATTTAGTGATAAGGAGATGCTAATGTTTCATTGATGTTTTAAATCTCTCGAAGTTGATTTTTACTATAGCATATGATGGTAGGCCTCGTGATAGAACACCATGAGTGCTTGGCCAAAATATGCATAAAGACTGACTCCTAATATCCAAAACTCAATAGATAACATTTATATAGATGATAAAAACCATGATGAGAATGTAGACTTTTGAATATGGATAAATTCAAGAATAGTGTGCAAGGAATCACCCAATGAACACACATAAAATGAATCAAGGTAACAATTCTAAAATCAAAAAAATAGCACACAAACAAACAAATAAATAAACAAGTGTTAGTTTTTATGTTAGTATAAATAATGCGATGAAAATTGCCCCTAAAAAATAGGCAATAACTTAACAAAAACACAAGATGGGAGAATAGAAGAAAAGGAAGGGGGTCGCCAAGTTGTCTCCATATGCACTAGGCAAGTGAATGTTGCCTACATAGTTCTATGGATATGATGATCCAACAAAGCTTCAGGCTGAAAGTAGTTCTCCCAAGAAATGGAAAGAAAATGATGATTGACAAAACATGATTGATGTGATATAAGAACGGGGAGGAACTTGAAAAATGGTTAGAGCATGAGACAAAGGGCCAAAAAAGATGGGGAAATTAAGGAATAAGTGATTTACTTGTGACTTAGTAAAGGTTCCCATAATCCTTAAGGCAAAGAAATGGTCAATGTTTTTGGTTTTTCTAAATGATTTTAAAATGTTTTGGGTATTTTGAGTATCTGAACTCGATCAAGAATAATGAGATACTAAAAATGGATCAAGCTCAAAAAATGGTGAGAACATTCTAACTTCAAATGATTCTCATAAAATAGCAAGAGCCTAATGGAATAAGGAATGAATTGACCTCAACATGAATCAAACATGACCCACATAGTACCAAAATGGCTTTAGCTCATAGTAGTGCACCTCTCAATGGGGGAATCTAATTAGTGTAGCTGCTAATTCAAACAAAATAGGCACAACTAGTATGATTGGATAGGATGGCATAGGAATGGCTAGTTGGTACAATCAAGGCACAAATAAACAAATGTTATCTCTAGTTTTCCCATAGGTGGTTATAACTAGGATACAACTAATTGATTAATGAGACTAATTTTCCCCAGTAGGTGATATAATTAGTATCAAGTTTGGTGAACATTGATTTACCCTAGTAGATGATATAATTAATCCTACATAAACAAAATTGATAAGAAGAGAAAAAGAAATAAAGAATGTAACTACTGAAACTTCTATCATGCTATCCCAAAATACTAACTCTATCTAAAATGTTTGAAATAAATACTGAAACTAATTTGATTCTTCATGCTAAAAACCTAAAACTAATGGATAAACCAAGGTCAAATGGGCTAGGTTGATAGGATTTGAAACATGTATGGTTGAGTAGGGATGAAATGGTATAATGGGATGGTTAAGATGTCAAAATTATAGAATAATGATTGGTCAGGATAATTGGATAAGATGGTAGGAGGGTTGCCCCCAAGTGGTAAGAAAAATAGCTAGGATATGTAATAATGGTTAGAGAATAGAAAATAACAATAGTTTGGTGCTTGGATGATGATGATTGTATGGTACATCTTTTTTTTAGCCTGGGTGTGGCAAATGTTTCTAATTTTGTTGTTCCTACTGAAGTGGAGATGCACATCCTAATCAACAAATGAGATAACTAGAACAAATAGTCATGTAAATTGCTACCCCACACCTTATCTATATAACTACTCCATCAAGAACTTGATGCATCTTTGGATGCTCAAAATTTTGTGATGATCTTCATTAGTCATTGATTCTAATTCTTTTGAGCATTGAAACAAGATATCCTCATAATGTCTACAAAGGAAAGTGTGACATTAAATGGTAAATATGGATAAATGTTGGTTGATAGGTTTGTTTGTGAAATGGAATGGTGGATGATAATGGAATGAATGATGGAGGAATGGATGATGGTGGGGAAACAAATGAAGATCAGGAATTTTAGTCATATGTAATGTTTTTGATGCCAGATTCAACATAATTTTGGTTGTGGTTGATTCGAAGACTTTTACTCTCAATAGGAACACTATATTTTGTTGTTGTTTGGGCTTGAAAGTAGCTACCATATGATTAGGTTGTAGAGTGGAATATATTTTGATTTGATCTTTGATATCATCTTCATTAAAAAGTGAAGAACTTTTGTGCTCAACTATTGGCACCTCGAAGAGGTTTATACCAATGAAGTTGTCTTGATTGTTCCATACCACCTCCAATAAGGTTTCACTAAGGATCATTGAATTTTGATTTTTATTGTCTGCTAGTACCTCTAAAAAGGTTTCACTATAAGATGCCGAGATCTGAATTTGATAATACACTAGCACCTCCAAAAAGGTTTCACTAGGAGAGTGCTATATTGTATGAATTTGGTCTTGGCATCCTTGCTCTTCTTCAACTACTATATCACCATGGATGTAGTTCAAAAAGGTGCGATTTTGTTAGTCCCAATTGATGTTTGTAAGAATATCAATGATATGGATATGTTGGTTGATGGTAATGGTATGTGGAATGGTATTGGAATGGGAAGAAGTTTCACAATCCTCATAGAATATACTAGGATAACTTATGTTGATGTTGAAGTAATCATCCTCAAAAACCATGGAAGGATCAAAAATGTATTTAAATTGATCTACAAGGCATGCATAACCAATATTTTAATAGCCACAACCATATTCTATTTTTGAATTTGATTCTAACTTAAGGGACTCTGAATCTGATATTGAGACTAATGTCAATTTTGCTTCTAATGTTGAATCTAATGTTGGTTCAAGAATAAAACCTAATTATAATTTTGATTCTTCATCTGATTGGTACTCTATTACAATGATATCTTATTGAATGTTTGGTAATGGATAAGTAACGACTTGTGATGGCATAACAGGCTCTATAAAGAGTGGCTTGTCTAAGGCAAATTCTGTAATGATAAGACCAAGATCAAAAGACAACTCTTTAATGACTGGCTCATTAAGGAAAGGGTCTTGAAAAAAATGCATAAGAACAAAAGGTGATTCATCATAGGTTAACTTATCATAAATGGTTGGTTCAATAAAATATCTTTGATTGGTTGAATGATTTGGCCTTGGTTTATGATTGGTTGTAACACAATAGTCTTGAACACAGCTTGGTCTTCAAATGATTGGCTTAGTTGAGGTACTGGTTATACTAGTTTTGATTAGATGATTGGTTGGGGATTTGATTAGATGGTTGGCTGAAGCTAAATGTTTGGTTGAGGTTGCATGATTGGTTAAGGTTGAAGGATTGGTTGAGGTTGAAGGGTTGGTTGAGGCTGAGGTTGAATGATTGGTTAAGGCTAAAGGATTGGATAAGGTTGAATGATTGAGTGGGGATTTGATTGGATGGGTTGTGATTGGGTTAGTGATGATGGGGGTGTGTGATACAGTAATTGGATTGGCTGATATTTTGGTTGGATTGGATTGATTTTAATTATGGTTGGTTAGGTTGGGGTAGTGGTTAGATAATGAAAGGGCATTGTGGAACTTGGTTTCTCACAAAAAATAATAGATGAAGTCTTTGAATGGTATAGATAGGGTGTTGTGAATCTTGGTTACTATCACAAGCCAAAGTATGAGGTTTTGGAATCATAATGGTATTCCTTAGCTATTGTGGAGCTTGGTAACATGTATAATCTGAAGGAGGGTTAGGGGTAGCCAATGATTGGATAACAAAAGGGTGTTTTGGAGGGTGATTTCTCACCCAAGCCAAAGCATCCAAGTCCTCTTAATAAACCATATCATCCCAATCTCGAGTCATATCATAAGCTAGTTTTTGACTGTGTTCTATGTATTGATTATTGTAAGGAGATTATGGATTTGTTTCCCAAATAAAATTTTCTATAGCTGGGTATTCAATAAAGTCGTCCTTATAAGACTCTTCATACCAATCAAAGTCTTGAGTTAGATCGTAAACAAGTGTTTGGTTATAATCAATTTATGCAGCCATTTTATTATAACTTGGATTGTATGTGACTCCACCATAAATGGAGCTAGAAATATCCACATAAATGATGAAAGCTTAAAAAAAAAGGTCTTAGAGTTATAAAAAATCTGAAAAACTATGTTCAAAGGATAAAGGGTTCAAACATGATCTAGCTTGGTCAAAGGTGCAGTTGAATCTCCAAAGAGTTTATGAAAAGACTTGATGAAATAGTGTAGCGTCAAACAATAAATTTTAAGTGTCTGATACACATAAAGTTCACATTAAATGACCTAAAAATCAAACTACCAAACTCTAATGTTAAAACATGATCTAAGTAGGTCTAAGCTACTAAAGGAAAAAGTTGCTAGGTTTTTTAATCTAAATGCAGAGTCAAAAGCTAGGCTCAAATAGGATATACGAGGACTAATTGGCTAAACGACATCAAAATTTTAACTTAAAAAGGATGATTGATTAATCTAAAAAACTTGGAATAGTTTGACATAGACAAGGTACATGACTTTAGGCATTAAATGTGATCTATTTGCTATAAGATGCTAAATAAGAGATGTTTGAAGATAAATTGATTTGATCAAAATAAAAACACAAAACAATATAGTTATCTAAATTTGAGTGATAATTAACCCAAGTCACATAATCCAAAAGAGGAAGGCCTAGGTATCAACACCATGAATTGAGGTCTAAATCTAAATCAACCAATATTTGAATTCAAACTTGTAATAGTTAATTAAAGACTCAACTAAGGATAAACTATGGATTTGATGACAAAGATCTAGGAAGATTTGAATAGCATGACTACGCTAATCCAAGATTCTACAAGGCTCAAGTGATTGGTTGTAAATGAATGATAATGGAAACACAAGATGAAATAAGACAAGTCATTTGAAACAAAATGGATAGCCTAATGATGTTAGTGTTCCCACTAGATGATATAACAAATGGTTTATATTTCAAGACTTCAAAAGCACAATACTTTGGAATGATTTGGGTAAAATAATGGTGCCCGCCTCAATCAAGTTCTACTCCCAATGTTTTTGACATAAAAATAAATGTTTGCTAAGTTAAATCCACGTTTCATGCAGATGGCATAACACCTCCTCAATCAGTGGAGTGATGTGGAATCGTGATCATCAAATGACATGGTTTTAACAATAAAAGTTTAGTCTAACAACACATCAAGTAAGATGAGCAAAAATACACTGAGTATAATTTTCCAAATTCTAGAAAGGGTATGGTAATATGGGGTTAACTAAACTAACAAGTTTATAATGTTTCTAAGGGAGTCAATTACATAATGAATTTCACATCACGATGCAAAATAAAAACATGTAAATTAGATGTCTACGATACTTGACTTGTTGCAAAAAAGTCTTATCCTTTTTGCAATTTACAACCTATTGTTCACTCAGTGTAGTGCAATGTCTAAAGTGAAAATGTGTCCCATGTGCAAATCCATCACTAGAAGGTGGTTTAAGCATTCAAACCTCTGATCCTAGTGGGAGTGGATGAATTCAATGCTAAGAGATGAAACCCTAGGTTAAAGCTTCCCTAAATAACTTGTGGGAGGTAATGAAGTTCCCTTTGCAAGCCAAGTTTGCATAAAAATGAAAAACATAAGATAGAAGATTTTAGGGTCATTTTTAAGGTCACCCAAACTATTGTGAGTTTTTGGGGAGTGATTTAGATGACGTTATATATAATCCTTTGGACTAGGATTTTGTTAATGAGGATCGAGGCTTTTTATTCTAAAGGTTCCCTAAAGGGGAAAAGTGGAAGAGCATACACATGACATCCCTCTCTTTGACAAACAAAAAATAGTTCAAATACTACTGAATGTAAAAAATTAGAAAGATGAATTCATTTTTAAACACCAATTTGAATATGGAGTGGTGTTCATTTGACCCCTTGGTCTTAAGTTGTAACTTTGAAAATTTAAGTATTAAACATTCATCTTAAGCACCTAAATATTTTATTAAGTACTAAAAAAAAAGTTCATTGTTCATTTTAAAAACATGAAAAATATGGTCTAAAACATTTTTTATCAAATTATTAAGCTTTGTCCTATAATAAAAATGTTAGAGTATCCTTTAGCTTTGAAGCTAATTTGTCAAATGAGACAAACAACTTTGAAGGGCAAAATCTGTCGACCCAAAGGCAAAACCTCAAGAAAGAAAACATGTTACATCAGGTAAATATTAAAAAAAATATCAATAAAAAACTCAATAAATATCAAAAAAATAATATGAACCTATGAAACATGCAAACATCTAATTAGAAGGTTAAAAAAAGAAAACCAAACACATAAATCATAAAAACCTGTAGTTAGTATTTTTACCATAACTTTTAAATATACATCCATTTATTACAAAATTTTTGGAAGTTGTTTCTAGATATAGTTTTAACCTATATGAAAATATTTAGGTCAAAATATTGAATAATAAATAAGTTATTAGCTCTGTACTATCCATTTTAATCAAAAAATTAGAAAATAAAACATAAAAACCTGTAGTTAGTATTCTAACCATATCTTTTAAACTATATCTCCATTTGTCACTAAATTTTTTATGGTTGTTTATAGGTATAGGTATAACATATATAAAAACATTAAAATCAAAATAGTGAATAATAAAAAAGTTATCAGCTCTATACTAACTATTTTTACCATAAAATTGAAAAATAAAAAGTGACAGTCACTAAAAAATCATAACTTTTAAACTACAACTTAGATTTTAATGAAATTTTGAGAGAATTAGGATGAAACATATAAGAAAAAACTGTTAAATTTTTTTGAAAAAAATAGTAAATAAATTAAAAATAAGAAATATTATAGCAATTTTTTTGGTTCAAATATGTGAGATGCACAATCATGTCCCACTGGGCGTGCCATTTGTGATCAAAGAATCCAAGGAAGGTGGTTATATAATATGTTAGTCTCAAAATGAAATAAATGGAATGAAATAAAAATAGAAAATGACATACTAACAATCAAACATTACCTTTCCTAGATCAAAGGGAGGAGCATGGGGAAAAAAAGCAAATGAACTAAGCTCAACTAAAATGCAAGAATAATGAATTTTCTTACCTTATTTGATGCTCCAAGAGTGTTATTCAGTTGGATTGATTGGATTATGCACAAGAGATCTATGTCAATGAAGTATGGTTGTCTCCATATCCTCCATGCATTATTTTTGAAAGCTTTGGCTTGGATTTTGGCTCAATATTTTAGCATTATAACACTAAAATGCAATTGATTTTGAATGCATTTGGGCATTATAAGTTTGACATGAAAGAGATTATAATTAAGTAGGCAAATGATTGTATTTATAGGCTTAAATTTGGATTATAATGGGTTAACTTGGGACCATGGTTGAGTTTACTAACTCCAGTTGAGTTTGGCATATTCCTAAAATATATATTTTAGATATTTTCTAAATTTGACAACTCATAAAGGTAATGTGTCTTTTCTAAGATGTTCTCTTTTAGTTATCTTTCAAAAGTGACAACTCACAATGGTAATGTGTCTATTCTAACATATTCTCTTTTAGTTATTTTCTAAAACTAATAGTTCACAAAAGGTAATGAATGTGTTCTAAGATATTCTCTTTTAGCTATTTTTGAATTTCCCTTTTAATAATTGATTTAATTGATATTAGCTCATGGGTAAACTCAATTAGGATTTGATTTGATTTAACTTGATAATTGATTTTGATTAATATTTTCAAGTTAATTAATTATTTTTAGGCATTTAGTCATTTGTTTGATTTTGATTAATTCAATGTATGTATTTACCTTGTTCAATTGATTTAATAAGCCAAATTAATTTAATGTAATGTTATAAAGCCAAAATTGAGACTAATAGAAATTCTTGGGCTAAGTATTAAATAATTGGCAAGAATTAGTCTAATAGTTAGATGAAAATCCATTGGTGGCCAATTTTGGGTGTCTACACTTATCACTATCAACATGCATAAAACCAACACCTCTAGAGGTCAATGCACCATGATCAAACTATGGGCCCCATGCATGTAAAAGTATGCATACTCTATTTGAAATCACCTAGACACCACATTGTCTCCTCATGATCTCATATAAAAGATTCATATAACTCAATAAGTGTCTGGATGATCTCAATAGAACTCCACCTTGGGATGTCCTATATATATAGCTCTACATATAACTCCTCACACTCTACTGTTGCAGTATGATATGCCACCAAAACTCTCATAACTAGATCAAACAATGGTTCATGTTCACCATCAACATTAAAAAATATCTAAATAGATCTATCTCTAGTTATATCCATCAAAACATTATGACTAAGGGCCTAAATCACCTAATTGACCATTGTCAACTACTCTTGATTATCTGCACACATTTTAGATAATACACCAGTTAACGACATATTTAAAACCCAGTACTTTTTATAGTAAAATAAAATGGAAAAACTCAAAGATAAGATAATCAAATGTGGATTTAATGGGTGCCTCATCAACTAGTGATGGTCATGTTGAAGCATCATCGCCTCCATCACCACCTATCTCTCCACCACCACCCTTTGCTACAATAATGAAACCTAGATCCACAACTACAATAATAAATAATAGAGGCCATTAAGAATCAACCCACCACTACACATACCCATCAATATAAAACATATAATATCTTCCTACCATAGGATCTAGTTCATCACCTGGGGTCAGGTAAAAACCTATACTAGTGGGTGATAACCTATCATATGGCCTATGACCACTTTGTACTATGTGATGCCATGGATATGGTGCTAAGAGCACAACCTGATCAATCCCAAAAATCCATGTCACTCGATCATACTCAAAAAATCATACACTCTAGGAAATCAATCAATCAACAACATATTAATATGAACTCTTTATAACTCATGACCATCCTCAAGTCACCCAATAAAAGTCCTATAATGATGCCACATAATATGATCAAGAACAAGCCTACCTTAAGTAGTCCAATATTCCATTTTGGTATGAATTATACCACATGGGAATACCAACCACTCAACAAAAACTTATGGGTGGGCCTAGATAGGAAGGGGACCACAAATTAACCATACTACTATGATATGCTCATAGGCCCAAACATGTAATAGAGTCATCACACCAATACCACCACCCTAGCTCTCTAGTGTAAATATTTAAACATATCTATACAATTGGGATAACATAGTGTGAGTACAAGAATATTTTTTCCTATAAAATTCAATATGATGAATTACTTGGTACATATGATAAGAAATCTTAGCTTTCCCACCCTCAATAGCTACAAATGATGGTAGTAATATAAAAACAAACTTCCATAGTTATAGAACGTTACCTTTAATAATGTTATCAAACTAAATCATACTACTTGGATCTACTTAAAGATAAATTTAACCTATGAAATATACATGTTACCACTAAATATATCCATGACTACCATCACCATTAAACTATACCCTCTCATCTTTAATCAGTAATTAAAATATCCTATATACATCCTCTAGGGTGACAATCATTTCACCATTAAGAATCCAAAATGTACAAGTATCTAGGTTCTACCTTTCCACTAGAGTGGTAAGGAGGTGGATATTATATGGAACCTATCCTAAGAGATCCACATTCCCAAATCCTACTTGATAAATAATGGCCTAATCAGCCACATCTAAACCCAACTCTACCAAAGTCAAATAGTGTTGATCATGCCAACACTCTCAAATATTCAAATCCTTTTGCAACTAAGCAAGTGATAACAAAAACTTGTTAGTGATCATATTTTTTTATAAAATATATAAATATCAATAAAAATAAGTACACAATATAAATATATTATTTATATTTGCTAGCATCTAAGCAAGATAGTTGTGTCAAATGCAAATGTCCATCCTGGACCTATATGTTAGATATTAATGTATGATAGTGGACACTTGAATCACCATTATAATGAAATAATATAGGATGCTAACAAAATTTTATAATATCTAATGAAAATGGAAAATATTAGACTCAAAATGTAAATTTTCAAAAACTCAAAATTACCAATCAATTGTCAACAAACTACTTATCATTTCAGATAAATCCTCACCAACTAGGGAACTATGGACCATATCAAATCATAGGATAATGATATATTCCATGTGGAATTATTATTTTATAGGTTTAGATATCAAAATTAAAAAAGGTTCAAAATTAAAATGATTTCAAAATTATATTCCAACCCACCTAATATACCACTTTGGCATAACTTCAAATGACCATAACTTGAGCCTTAGTTATCCAATTTTGAAACCAAAAGTTGCATTGGGATCTAAGAAATGAACCCTTCCATATTATACCAAAAATTTCAATTTTTCAATAATTATGAAAAATCACTATAATTTTTGATACATAAATATTCTATAACATTCTAGATACTACCAAAAATATTATTACAAATTATTGGCTACAATATTACTAGAATATTACCAATAAAATTCTCCATTATTCATTTTATGAGGATACCACTAGTAGGGATTATATTATCTCATTTAAAAATGTGGAATATTAGTAGGGGCATGTTTAAATACATGTTCTACATAATCAAATCACATTAGGAATAGTTATCAGATACAATGAGGGCATACTTTAGAAGCATGTTCTCCATGTTTATTCAATATGTGGTACTTATATAAACTTTCAGATTTAGTGGGGTAATGTCATATGGACATGGATTCAACACATTCATAGTTTATTAATTATAATGGGGGCATGATGTAAAATCATGTTATCCACACTTATCCAGTATGGAATTATATCGATTCATATATTCAGTGGGGGCATGTTTTGGAAGCATGTTCTCCATAATTATTTAGTATTCAACATCTCCAGTTTATTATGGAGGCATGTTTTGGAAAACATGTATTCCATATTGGTATTTATTCTAGTTTTAGATTCTTTTATACATAGTGGACTCATGATTTGGAATCATGTTCTCCACACTTATACAAATTTACAAATTGGATAAACATACATAGTATATGATCCATATTTATAGTTATAGTAAAATCATATACATTGGTATAATTTATTATACATAGTTTCAGCATGAGAATATCCAAGGTGAATATGCAATGCAATGTGTGCCTAATATTGAAAAATATAAATCAATTTCAACATTACCAAAACTTCTATGTACTAATAGCCCTATTGAGAATTTATAAATTGTATTGGACCTTATTTATTTATAGAAACTGGTTATTCTTTTTGGTGTGATTGGAGGGTTAAATCATCTAGTTTCATCACATTTTTTGATGATATTGATTACATCACTCACCTTATACTGAGGTATACATATACATATATTTTACACTTGAGTTGTGCTCATTGGAAAACAATACCCTCAATGGATAAAACACCACTCTTCCTATTCTGGGTTGGGGGCATGATCACCTCTCAACTCTCCTTACTCTAGGTAAAAAACACCATGATAAAACACACTTTTATAGATTTTAGACTCACTCATTTTTTTTTCTAAAATATGGATGAGGTTGCAAGTTTCCTTATCTAATTTTTCAATTTTTATCACTCCAAACTCAATTATTATGTGACACATACACATGTGTACTATATCCATGATTTTTACATATGCTAATTTTTGATATTGCTTGCATACAAATTATATATGCTGATTTTTTTTTTGGCAAAAACTTGGTTTCAAGTGATAATCAAGGAAAAAATATTGAAGGAATAATTCAAGCAAAGATAAGGTGTGTTGCGTACACCATAGTGTGCATTTTATTTCCTTTAAATTAGTAAATTTCAATTTTATTTCATTACGAGATTAAAGGGGGGAAAATGTAGACACCCATATTGGTAAAATTACACATATTACTATTATTTTTATATGGATATACCTCTTTAATAAGAATTAGACATCTATTGACATGATATCTCATGGACCTCTTTGGTTCCATCTTGTTTTAGTTGATTTACCTTCCCCTTGGGCTTGTGTGATATGTTTGTTTATCCTTATCCAATGTATAATAGTGACCATTACTTATTATGATTATTTTCTAAATTATTTTATTTCCTGGACACTTTCATATATATAAGACACTAGCATCAATGTTAGTGTTCAAGCTCGACACAACAATCCACTCTTATCTTTTTATATTTTTCCCATATCTTCCATATTGTGACCATTTTGTTAGCTCTCTTTTCCCATCCTATGGTCATATTTGTACACATCACTTGGTTATAGTTCAAATTCAAAAGGTTCATATATATACAAAGGCTATCATCTAATTAAGACACCTTCTAAATTAGATAGGGAAACTCTATAATATGAAAGTACTATCTATTTAAAGCTATCAAATTGCACTATAACACTGTTTGAATTATCTAAAGCATTCAAAAGGTCAAATATATTATTGCATCAATTTTACCAAGGGTTACTAGGATAAAGAGCATATAGTTATACTATTATAATTTCACACACATGCATAGGAGGAGAATTACATGTGAGTCTGAGGCTCTCTTAGGAATATTAACTATGTAGGCAACACTTATCAAAAATAGGGTTGCTATGGTTATCTCAAATCACGTTACTAACCCTTTTTCACCAATTTTCAAGAGATAATGAAAAAAGCTATGGTTACTTATTATATGGATCTGACACACAAACAAAATTAAGTTGAGATAGAATGATTACATAGGAGGTAAAGCAAGTCTAGTTTAAATTTGAGGTCATTCATTTATATATATTTCATTGGTCACTAATGTTGGATAAGGACATAAGAATCAACTTTACTATCCCATAACAATGTAACTATCTGGAAGTAAAAAATAATGACAATATAGAATGAACAAAACCAAGATATTCAACATTACCCTATGACAACTTCTGACTACTACCATGATCTAGAATAAAAAATTAAATAATATACACTCTCTTTGTCCCTTAGTTTCTTTATACTTACTATGTTTATTTCACATGTTAAATTAGGAAAAAATATGAATTATTGACTATATTTTAGTGTAAATCTGAATATTGTTATTCTTTTTAAATAAATTTATTTGTTTGGGTTTTATCTTGTAAAACTCCAAAAGTAATTAAAACAAGTAGTTATCTAAAAAATCAAGAAAGATGTTGGATATAAAATATTCATTAGGCTATGCACTGATAATTAACATAAGGATATAATATTATGTAATTATCCACTTTATGTGTGTGTGTGTAGTCCCTAAATAATATACCTTAATGTACCAATATCTTGGGCCTTGTTTCTTTCATAATAATAGCAGAATGAACATCTCACAATAATAAAAAATGTCTTCACATGACCATAATTTATTTTCAAATATCACACTTATTTTAACCATCATTTTTTATAGTTACGATTCAAAAAATAAAAATAATTTTGTTACATCTCGAATCCATAGACTTGAGAAGGTTCATGGGATTCATGAAGCAAATCGATATTAATTTTGAGGTGAGTACATAGTGGATCCATAAATCTCTATGTTGATACTACATATTAGATTCTTATTCTTATATAAGTGTCCAAGTTCATTGGTCATAATTGATCTCAAATAATGAGGCTATAGTCTAAAAACCAATGAGTCTGTGCTTACATAAAGTAGAATTACCCTAATATTTTGAAAAGAGAGGCTATGATGCTAGGATGGGAACCTTGTTTACTCATCATTTATAATGGGGCCATGGATTGTAAAAAATTCACCCGAGTCCTTTTAGGAAGTCTTTTGGGCATAGCCACAAGATTATCAGCATGTGGATCCAGCACTAAGAGTCGTCAATGGTGACCCAAGGTAGATTAATAATAAATTCCACATAACATTATATTATGCCATTAAGACCTAATATTAAGTAAATTCTCATATTCAATTGAATAAGATAAGGACATGGGTCCATGTATAATATTTATGGCTTAAGGCCTTCGTAGAGTGGGACAAAGTTTGAGCTATGATGATGGTGACACTTTTCACCATCATGGATTCATGAGATCATAGAATCTTGTAGACACTAAAATTTAATAAATAAATTCTTGAAAATTCTTATCCTTGGCATATTTACCTTGGACAATTCATCATTTTGATTTAACCCATAATCTCTATGATATCCTTCAAAGTCTTGATATTACTAAGAACATATTCTAGTCTTCCCTATTTCATATTTATTCATCCATCTTCAATAAATAATTTACTATCACTCTTGTTTCAAAATCCTATGTAATTTTAGGACAAGTCCATGATAGGAAAAGATGAGTGCACTACATAACTGTCTAAAAGTATAGACTTGTCTCCTACACTTTAATGACTAGCTTTTCAAATGACATGCTTATTAGTGGAATTGTTGTACATATCAAATTTTTAGTTATCATAAACATTAAAAATATATCTGTATAAAATCATATCAATTATCACACTTGAAAGGACCTAAAACTCTCTTATAAGCACCTATCTTTCAAATTTTAAAATCTTGTATTTTCTAAGTAAAGATCTCTATTGTAATTTTTATAAAATTTTACAATATTTTTCCAAGTCTAACATTGTTTACTTCAGGTTGAGGGCACCCATTGTCAAGAATTATAATCATATTTTTATAGTTCCATTCATATGATCTTCCATAAATGAATAACTATATCGACATGAGGCTGTTTGGGCCATGCAGGAAACACTCAGTCAACAAGGAGTTTTCTAAGGATATATCAAACTTTCCCACTTCCCCCATTTCCCCCCTTTTGCATTTGATATCTATTTGTGTGCTTTTTCATGATTAGGGTTATGATTTTATAGGTATTTTGTGCATAAATTAATACTTTCAACAAAGACATGTTTCATATAGATGCAAACAAATAAACCCATATTTTTAGATCCAACACAAATTCTGTCAGGATAAGCTGTAGTGTATATAAACAATGCACTACACTCCTGTATACCTTCTACAAATTTTTATTAGCAAATAATGATCCACTATTTTATAATACATATATGTTTACATGTATTTTAAAGTAGTCATAGTCTACAAAAAGTTAATACATCCTGAAATAAATTAGTTGCAAGGGCAATTCTCTAACCCTAACTATAGTTTCTATTTTTAGATTTT
Organism: Torreya grandis; assembly: GCA_037957365.1. NCBI lineage: Eukaryota > Viridiplantae > Streptophyta > Pinopsida > Cupressales > Taxaceae > Torreya > Torreya grandis. The sequence continues at coordinate 2,015,040 of JARHVA010002200.1, forward strand.
TTTTTTGAATAAATTTTGTAGATCTCTATTCTTGACTAAATTATATTTTATATATCATCCTAGATAAAATTTCAATAGTTTACATTCAAATTTATAAGTAATTATAATTCATAATTAATTATTGTGGAATATATTTTTTAACTTATTATAGTTAAAATAATGTTTGTTGCTTATTGATTTTTGTCTTAGGTTTCAGTTTAATTTTTTAAATTCCTGACATTGAAAGAATAATTTTTTTAACCTTGGATAATATCCATAACATAAATATTTAAATTTTTTTTACTTTTGATTAATTTGACACTAAAAAATAATTTTTTGTCACCATGAATATATACCAACATAAAGGTTCTTTATTTTTACTTCAAGTTGAAGTTTGTTTTTTTCTTATTCATATATACTTCATCTTTATTTTAATTTATTTTTATCTATATTTTCTTGTTTTATAAATTTCATTTTGATAATTTTAAAACTATTTAGTGATTGCCATGAAGGGATACATAGTGTTCTATTTACAAACATCATGGCATGAGGGATTTTAATCGAATACTTATAGCCATAATACAACACTACACATGGATTTTAGTTTCCCCATACCTCATAGTATATATTAAACACCTAAGATCCCTTTGTTTACATAATTATGAATATTTTTTTATCCATATAATTTATGGTGCATGTGAGAGGAGAATTTCACCCATGGAAGTTGCAATCAAATTACCCTCATAATTGAGATTAATGGGCTATAGGCATGATTTTACCTCTTTAGTTGACAATTTAAAAAATTGGGCTAAAACTAATTAATGAATGAGAAATTATATATAAGAGCCTACAAATCATTTAAACCCTTTCCAAGATGACCCTTATCCTTGATTTTTTATTTCACTATCTTTAAAACTATTATATTTTATTGTTTCATTTTCATATTCATCATGATTTTAGAATATACATATTTATCTTATGTATTACATATCATCATCTAGTTCCTTGTAGAATATTACATTAATTTTCAACATATTATTGATTGTGTATTTTCATAGGTAAAATTTTAACAAAATAAATAATATATCTCTCATGATTTTATTCTTTATCTTGATTCAAGTGATTATTCTACCTTATCATCTCATCCTCTTGTTCCAATAGTTTTTTAAAATATATTCAATGGCTTGGGAAGAAGAGAATGCCTACGTTATGAATTTATCCTCATAGGATGTCTTAGTGATCACCCTAATATTATTTAAGGGAACATCATGGCCCTTATTTTTAAATTTGATACCCAATCCAATTATTCTATGATTTGGGATTATGCTCAAGCACATAAAAAAAGGATCGATTCATTTCTATATGTTGCTCGAGATCAAATTAAGAAATTAAATTTTACTAGTGTTTAAATGTTGTTGATTATACCATGTAATATATTATTAGCTATAAACCCTTATTCACTTCTACCTCTCATATTATTACAACCAATTCCTCCCTTGATCAAGCCCTTCTTATCTTGCAAGACAAGATAGCTAATATTAAGCAAACTATTTATCATGTTATCCCTTATGTTATTGTATCATATTACATATCCCTTTGAATCCTTAAATTTCATCCCATCCTATTCTATTTGGATTTGTGGCTCTTAAGCTTCCGATATATAAAGACAAAGTTGATCTTGAACAACATTTGCATGCATTCCATGTAACTTGTCTAGATTATGTAGATAATGATAGATTGTTAACCAAGATATTTCTATGAAGTCTCAAATATTATTCTCTTAGATGGTTTAATTATATTACTCTATAATAAATAAAAAATTTAAATCCTTTTAGAAATCATTTTTAGCACATTTTTCTATCATTATTGGTGATAAATTACTGTATGCTCAAATTTGAAAGGTCAAACAAGGTCCAAAAGAGATAATTAGTGAGTACATTATAAGATAAAATACCATGCTAGTAAAAATAAAAAAAAATCAAATGGTTGATAATGAGATTAAATATATTTTTACTCAAAGCTTGTTTACTCCTCTTCAAGGGTCTATCATGTTTGATAATTTGAAGTCATTTGATGAACTATGTCATATAGTTAGATAACATGAGGTTAATTTTATTACATAAAATAAGATCAAGTATAGCTCAAATGATCCTCATAATTGAAATATCAAGTTTTAATGCAATCCTAATTACAAAATAATAAATAATGAACCAAAATGAGGTTAAAATTATAGTTAATGTTATATCACATCCACAACAAAAGTTCAAGATAAAAACTATGCCAAGGAGGACATTTTTAATGTTAATTTCACCTCCTCATGTGATACTACAAAATATCCTTAAATGTCATCCTATTACACTTCCTCCATCATTGAAAGCAGACCCATATAGACCTCAATCTAGAAGCTTTTATGGAAATGCATTTTGTGATTATCATAGATGTGTTGGACATTTCACTAATAGATGTATGAAGATCTAACACAAAATTCAAGACCTCATTGATTATAATATTATTAATATTTATACACCTAATAAAGAGGATAAGATAAAATCAAATGAGAATGCATGGTTGAAAATGTATGAAGAGCCTTTTCCCAATAATGAATCACAAGATAACAAGAAAAATTAGAAATTAAATTATGAATACAATGCTCATCCTCCTCTATATTCATATGGACATCCAATTGATAACATCATTAGTATAATTACAAGCAAGTTAACATTATGCCCATTTATTACATTATATGATTTTTAAATTATTGATGATGATTCTGATGGACATGAATTATTCATTAGAGCACATGCTAGCATGAAGCCAATGTATAATGTTATGTTAGAGAATGAATTAATTGAAAATATTTGAGTTTATAACACTTCAACATTCTCTAGGTTATATAGAGTAGGACATAAAACATATATATAGAGTTTTGAAATCATTTGATGTTCATAGAAAAGGTAATTTTGAATATATAATATTACCTTTAAAAGTGGGACCTATCATATTTTCCACTCCTTTCTTTATATTATCAAGCATGAGTGTCTTTGATATGTTATTAGGGAAACCTTAGCTACAAAAAATCAAAGAAATTATTCTATAGTTCAAAAATGTCTACATTATATTCATGATAATCAAGTGTTTAAAATTATATATATTCAATATGAATATCATATGAAACCAATGGTATTTAATCCTACTCCGCAACAATTTGTTGGAAAATTATAATTAGGCTCAAAGACTCAAATATGCTCATGCTCATAAGTAGGTGAAAAAAATAATTATTCAATTTATTCATAAGGATCATACATAAGTTATTAGTATGTATCCTAGAAAGGTACAAATTTTTACATCAACTCCTACCATACATGAGGATACAACGTTATAAAGATATATGGGAAGTAATTTAGAGTGTTACTTTACAACATATGATTATTTTTCATATTCATAAGATTTTACAAGAACATTATATCTAGCACAAGAGCTTGATCCTTATCATCAAGGAGTTAGATATGCATAAGGGCATCCTATTGATAAGATCATTGGTTGGAAAAATTATACAATTCCATTCCAAACTCCTAGTTGGGCCACTACCCTTGATTAACTTCTTTGCATAGTACCTAATTATAAAGAACTTATTTTATATTTATTTTTTTTACTTATCATCTAAAATTAATCAAATTTTATTTTATCCCTTGGATCTATAATCAATTTTGGGGAACATGCTCCCTTGTTTGCTTCAACCCTATTCAAATAACCCAAGATAATTATCTTATTAAGCTTTGAGTGCATATTCTTCATGGAAACTCATTTCCTCATTATTTCACATCTATAATTTTATGATCACATCTATCTACTTTTACATGAGTTCACATGACCATGTTGGCCATATATCCTACATTCCATATACAAATAAATTGGGGGCACATTAATTTCCTTCCCTATTATCATCTTTTGCCTTAACATATTGTTGAGGGTTGTTCAAATTGCCCCATAATTATTCCATTTTCAAAACCTTGAAACTTACCTTATTTTTAAATGATTTTTCAATTTTCATTTATGCATATTTTAATTTTCAAATATGGAAAAAATATAAAAACATTTATTTATTCTAAAAAGAATTAAAAAATTAAAAAAAATGAAAAAGTATAAAATTAGGACCTATAACCACATCACCATGTTGTTGGATTACATCTTTGAATATGACATTTATATTTATGTTCAATACATAGCATATTTCATTACCTTTTTCAATACATAATGAATCTCACAAGGTATCCGAGTGTGAAATAGAATGTATTATTACAAAGCCAAGAAATAATCATACAAAATAAATTATCTTGATTGAAAATTTCTATATACAATTAATTCAGAAAAAATTCACACCAAATAATCATACCAAATGAATTTCGCACATGTCCTCCTACCATAGACCTACACTTGTATATTTAAAAAATATATTTTTTGAATGCAACATAGTTACATGGACCTCTTATAAGTTTTTTATCACAAAACATAAAACATATTATGATATCAATTAAATTTTAATATAAGACATACTTTTACATGGTTTTGATGTTGGGCCAACCTTTTAACAAAAAACCTTGCTTAGTTGGGGCATATCATCATTTTATATGACTTTTATAGGTTTTATATATTTGCAACCACTTTTCCATGTTGCGTTGTAATGAAAAAATATTTAAATATTCATTCATACTTACTTATGTCATTTTGAATATGTTATTTGATAATGTGAATATAAATACATATAATCCAAATATTCTAGATTCATTTAATCTATATGCTTGCTTAATTACATAAAATTATTCAAATTTCTTGTTTATTGAATGTGGCCATTGGTCTTATGTATGTTCAACATAAACCTTCTTAATTTTATGGCATCATCATTCCATGTATGTGAGGCCTTTAGCCTTATATGTTTATGTAACATTTAAATGTCCCTTGTATTTAATATTTGAGCCTTATGTGTGACATTTATGCAATATTTATAACTCTATGCAAAATTTCACATGTCCCTTGTATGTGGTGTTTAGGCCTTCTTATGTGACATTATGTGACTTTACTTACTTGTTCATTATTGGATACTATGGTGCCATGATTCTTATTATAAACTACCACTACCACTACTACACACACACACACATACAGTGCCATGATACATATCACACAAATACTACTTATGTGCTTTAACATTTCATTTTAAAAAAATACTGTGTTTACAATACATATTCAACACTTACAAGTTATTTACATGCTTTATACACTACTTCAATTATATATTAAAATTACATGATGCAATGCAATATACAATTTCTTCATATGCTTCAATGTTACATATCTAAAATTCTAATATAACTAATATATGCAAAATGTAATTTCATGATTATATCTTACATATACTTTCACTTTTTATTTTGAGACAAGTGATTTACAATAAATTTCCCTCATCTCAAAGTGGGGCCATCATAATGGGATTCTTAGATCTAGGATTTCACAAGAAATACATCTCAAATTTGATACTTTACCATATGCAAAAATAAGAATTTTTAGATTATGAGGGAATTTCCAAATTGCTTATGCATTCCACTCCTACAACCACTTGAGCATAAATATACTTGTGTGAAGACAAATATAATATTTAAATCAGTTTTAAAAGTTTCAAATTAGTAATGTATATAATATAGGGACATGATATGCATTCATGACCAAGCTACTACTTTTAAAAATACAAATTTATCTTTTTGAAAGTTTCAATAATTTACAATTTGAATCTAGATCCATATGAAATGATGTGATTTACCTTTTGAAAGTGGGCCACATTTGAGATTAGTGATGTCACACATCTTGGTTGCACTTTAACAAGCCATGTACTAATTCCCACCTCTTATTTTTATTTCATCAAGGATTTGTATGAGAGATTAGTAATTCTAAATAGTTTAGTTACACTTTAGTGAACCACTTTATTTTTTCTCATACCTTCAAGCATTTCAAATTACTCTATGAGGGTTAGAGTATTAAATATTTCAAACTAAATCATCTTTAGTGATTCTTCAAATTGAGACTTGATCACTCTCAATTTGCTACATGTTTAACACTTCTCCACATGCCTCAATAAAGGGGCATGCACATCTCCATGACAAAGACAAAGTGTGTATACACACTTGGATTACATTTAATTTATTTTAGTAAATTTATGCATCACTAGAATAATTTGGGGGTGGGGGTGAATGTATAAAATAAAATTTAAAAAATAAATTATTAATAATACTTGTCCTTAACATATTTATCTTTCTTGGCCAATTCACCATTTTAATAACCCACAATCTATATGCAAACCTTCAAAGTCTTATAGTTAATAAGAAAATCTTATAGAATTCCCTACTAAATCTCTATTCATCCTTATTTAGCAAAAATAAAATTGTCACTTTTGTTTTATAATCCTTTGTCCTTTTAGGAGAAGTACTCACTAGGTAGATAGAAGTGCATTGCACACCTATATAGTAGTGAAAACTTGTATCCTATGATCTAACAAATACCTTTTCAAAATGACACACTTTATAATAGATTTCACATGCATATCAATAAGTCAGTTATTGGAAATAGTTTAAATATTTATCTATAAAATCACATCAAGGGTCACACCTAAAAGGACCTATCATGCTCTTATAAGGCACCTATATTTTTGACTTCAAAAACATCTATTTTATGAGTAAGGTCTCAATTATAATTCTATTGAAATTTTACAATCTTTTGCCAATTTTAACCTTGCTTTCTATAAGTTAAGGGCATCTCTTGGCAATAATTATAATCAAATTTTATATTTTCATTCATTCGATCTTTCTTAAATAGAGAAATGCATCATCCCAATTCCCTTTGGGATATGTAGATAACACTTTAAGTCAACAAGGGGTTTTTTGAGGATAGTTCTACCATCCCCACTTCCCCCATTTTTCTCCCTTTTGCATTTGATCTTATTTTATATGTTTGTGTATGATTGGGGCTATAATTTACATATGTTCCATGCATTAATTTAGGCTTTGCATAAAGATAGGTTACATACAGATATAGGTGAACAAACCCAAATTTTTAAATCCAATGCATGGTCTAATAGGATAAAATCATAGTATGCAAACAATATTGTACTATGCTCTTATCCACCTCCTATATAATTGTCCCCCCAAAAAATGAGATACTATTTTATAATACATTTATATTTGACGGTATTTTTAGATAGTCATTTTCTACATAAATTTAATATAGTCTAAAATAAATTAGTTGCAAAAATAGTTCTCCTACCTAACCCTAATTTTTAATTTTAAGAAATTTACAAATTATATATATATATATATATATATATATATATATATATATATATATATCTTTGTATTTTATTATATTTAATTTTATATATCCTCTTATATTATATTTCAACAATTTACATTCCCATTTATAATTAATTGTAATTCATAATTAATTCTAGTATAAACAACTCCACAAGGTCACAAGATTAAAAGAATTGGGCAAGATCATTCACTTTCTTTGTGACAATGGGATTATGAAAAGTAGCATAGTCTTAACCACTCATTTCATGGTGACCATATACTTATATACTTAAGCCAAAACATTTATAGGAAACTATAATGAAGAGAATGAATCTCAACATAATATTGGAAGATCTAAGAAGGGCCTTTCCAACTTAGATATTTCTACCAAAGACCAAAAACAAGTGTAAGGAAATTGGGATCTAAGGAATAAATCCATGATTATATCACATATATGTGAATATATAACTAAGGCCTAATTAGCCATATTATAGTCCTTCATAAACAGACTCATGTGACCACTAAGTCTCAGGGTCCTTTTATTTTACTCATATATAAAACAAAACCATTGTGATATAACTTAGTCACATTATAAAATTATAATTTATCTATGTAGCCTCTCCAAGTGTGACACACATCCCTATTTATCAAGTGAACACAATCCAAAATTGCATCTAAAATCATAGATGATGGCATCTATAGATTTATAGAATTATTATAGAGTATGTTGGTAAGATCTAAGCTACAATCAAGGAGAACACAATGTTAAGAACTATGTGATCACATTCCCATAAAATTAACAATTATGATCAAAATACTCTATGTGGTCATTCATAATTATTAATATTCCATGTGACCCCCAAATTATAAACATTATTGCCTCCTAGTTTACACCTTTTATAAATATAAGGCCACCTAAATGAGAAGGTATACTCATTACAATCATTATGCATGTTTACCCACCATCACCATATAAATATAAGGTGTCATGTGGAAATACTTTTCATATAATTCTCATATTATTCTAAATTGAATGCCTCTAGTTTATGTCTTCCAATCATGAAATCGTGGAGATATTTGATAAGTCAGAGTTATCAATACCCTTAGAGCTTATATTTGAGTGTGATTACTTTGAACATGATATCTCTATCGAGTGGTAGGATTAGGGACGGAATTTCATATAATTTCATAGAGTCACTTTGTTTTCACACTGTGAGCTTGGGAAAGGACAGTAATTGTGATCTTTTCACTGGAAAATTACCAAGTTTCTCGCAAATATGAATCTTGAGAGTGTAAGTATCTATGGCCTTATGTGAGTGAGGGGTTACCCCATAACAAAAAATTATGTATGAATTGGTCCTAAATATACAACAAAGTAGAAGGGAAACACCACATGCACAAGTCTGAATGTCTATGACTACAAAAAGAGGTGACCAGTTCATTGAATCCTATTGGTGTATCCATTATAAAATCTATTAGGTTATAAATTTAGAAATCAATATCTTCTAAAAAATAATGGTAGACTCATCTATCATTATATAAATGAATAAATATTTGAAACTTATAGGTTTTCCTTTAATGGAGTGATAATATGTTGACAAATTATTTTCTTATATCAATATGAGATTCTCTTTGAAAAATATTTACAGCTATGAGCCTAATGAGATTGCATTAAATTTATAATACATACTCAAGTCGAATGATAAGGGGTGTCACAGTAGTGTATCAATATTTATGAAAATCAAATTCTCTCATCCTTAAAAGAATGAAAGAATATCTATAGTAATGCACATTATGGGTATGGTATTTAAGCATTTATATCTACTGGTAATATGCACAATATTTTTCCTATGATGTTATTTGTTATGATAACATTTGTAATATAACCAGGTGACCACATAAACATTTATTAATAATTAAGGGATCTAAACTTGTTTTAGTTTTAACTCCATTTGGATTTATCAGGGAGGGTAAAAATTCATTTCCTACTACACACTTAACCATATACTAAGATCACAAAATAAAAATTAATCCCTTTATTTTTATTAGTAGATATTTGAATTAAGAAAGAACAAGGTGTAAAATTAGAAAGTATGCACCCATTTATCATCAAGTTCACTTGTTTTCTTATATTTATTTTTTGATTATCCTCAATATGATCCCAATGTGATACTAGATGAAGAGGTGATTTACTATCATATTCCACCTAGCCACCCTCACAACAATTGAAAAAAGACAATAAGGTGATACTGAGGAATCCACTTCACCATTCTATCCATCAAACTACATTCACATTTCACGAGAGTGAAATTAGTATTGTTAATATGGATAAACCACTATGTTGAAGTCCCCTTCAACTAGTTAATGGTATACTATGATATTATGATCTCTTGTGAAATTCTAAATAGAGTTTAGTCACAATATCCTCCTCCTCCTCCTGGTAGCTTGTTTCATTTCCTTCCTTAAAAAATTCTCACTTTCCTAAAAGTTTAATGGTGACCATTAATTTTTGGAATGAATTTGGAAAATTCACACTTAATTGAGAGATGATATACCTCATTATGTTTTGGCTTGTAGTTCCCTACAACCAATTTTTCCCTCTATATGTACATTTAATTTGTTGTAGGCTACATAGTTGGCAATCATTTCTTTCCATTGTCTCCTTTTCTTCTTGAATTTTTTCTATAATGTGATCTCCCCATAGCCACTCCTAGTATTTTTTTCATTTACTTTCTTGTATCTTAAATGATTATGTTTTCTTGCCATGGTACACAAGCATTGTAATTCCCCATTATCAACTTACCTTATGGAAATATCTCTTTATATTGTAATACTTTGTTATAGGGTATATCTCCAATATGGCTACTACTTGGCTTATAGATGTCTCTTTTAGTGATCTCCATGTAAATTTTTGGCCTTTATTCATACCTTTTTCCATTTCAATATTTATCCACCATGTATGCCACCATGTGGCTTATGATTTAAATAATAATAATTCACACTTATCCTTAATCAGAGATCCTGATTATTTTGATTTACCATGTTTTATTTTTGTTAATATTTAGGCTCTTATTATAGTTCATGTGTCCCATTTTTCACTGTTATACTAAAACATTGGTGATCATAAATCCTTTGGATTTGGTAACTTTATTTATTATTTTCATTATTCTTGGATTGTTATCCATATTTAGCATAATGTATCTATTATGTGTTTCACCATTTATTCATAAAATGTCATGCCTTCATGTGGTTGATGTGTCATGAATCAGTTACATATAAGGTGACTCCTCATTACCAACCTATTCCTAGGATCCTTGACCCACTTGTATATGTCCATTGTTCAAGCTATTACTTGAATTATGTTAGCTATAATAATCATCTGATGGACTCAATGCAAACCCTTACCTTCTCATTTCATCACCAACATATCAAAAATATTAGAACCCAATAAAAAATTAATTTTTGACAAATATACCAAACTCATCATGACACCTTTATTGTATGAAGAGAGAGAAATAAAACATGTTAATCAAATTATTATTCATCACATTTATAACATATATATCTTTTCCCATGATCAAATACCAAATATTCAAAGGGCACATAAAACAAGAAAGTTACCAACCATATTAAATAACTTAATTAATGGGTCCAACTCTAATTAAAACTTAACCATGCACCTAAGTTAAGGTGAGGCTATGTAGGGCCCTATACATGGAAAGATATACAAAGAGTTATCTGTACTCGTCTAAAAAAAAAGCATTGTGCATGGTCTTAATAGATGTGTCACAAATAAAAATATCACTTCTAGATTTTATATTTATATTCTTTCCATTCAAGTTTATGCATTTATATATTATGGTATGAATCTTATTTACTTGGAATATATTATTTGATATACCCCCATATAATTCACTTAAACCTTATATTTAATATAGTATGATGTAGATTATCACTGAACTATAAAATTTTAATGTGTACTCAACATCAAGATGATTGCAACCTTGAAGTTTGGAAGTGATCTAAAATAACTGTCTAAAGTGGCATGCACCTTCTAGATAATTAAAAATTAACAAGTGTGGTCTCGATGGATGATATGCATGCCCAAAATGATCTTACAAATAATTTCACCTAGCATGGATCTTTAATTCCTTTTTTGTAATCTTTATGCTATGAAAATTTTAACCTTAAAAACAAATTATTCTTCTTTACATAGATTGGAAACAATATTTGAAACATAATAACAATAATGAATATTTAAGAGTTTGTTTTGTGGGTCAAATAGGGTTTTAAGTGTCATCTTGTTAAGAACCTCTTACAACTAATGCATGAAATACACAAAATAATGATTATATTAATACAATATTCATTTTTGGTGGGAAGGAATAACTCCACAATTTCTTACCACTTCAAGGGGGCCACCTCCTTATCAAAAAATTTCACTCTTGATTGATATTTTATTGGATGATTTAAAATAGCCTATGTCCCTTTACTTATACTAGTTTTAAGCTACCCAACTCCTCCTGCTTATGCACATGGTACTAAAAAAAAATATTACTATTTATTATTATTCATTCTACTAATATTCTACCCCTATTAAGCACTCTATTCCCCTTGTTATGTATATTAAATTCCACCCCCTTGACATGTTTTACCCTTGAGACATGCTAAGAACTATATATCTAAAATATGTTGAGGACTGGATAAAATCCCTAAATGTGTTATTTTTTTCTTTGAATTCTTCTTCATGTGCTTTGATAGGATCATGTATAATAGTAGTGTGAATGGAATAATTTTAACATTATGTGGATGTTCAAAGGGGATAGTTTAATGAACATCAATATAAAATAAGGTAGTCTGGAGGTTATTGTCAAGCACTAAAATTTGAAGCTTGATGATCAAATTCTCAAAGATAGAGCAAGGTAACACAAGATAATATGCATTTGGGTTCAACTCAAGGTACATGACATCTATCTTAGCATGGTCCTTTATAAACATTTGTTTTGGAATGGATAAACCCAAAAAATAATGCATATAATTTGTTCGAGCATTAGTGTTTAGCTTGGGCTCTTTGGTTGCCTACTCAAGTACTTTAGTTGTTATCATAGGTGCTTCTAGTGCCAAGTTGGGATCTTTGAGTGTCAACTTGGGTGCATCCATATGTGAATCAATCACATCTAAAATAAAGGCATTAGCATACCAAGCATTAAAATGATTCTCCAAATCTATCCATGCATCTATTTTTCTCCATATTGTGTGGTTATATGGGAGGGAAGCTTAATTTGATAAAAAATAATATGCATATAATTTTTGAGTTTATATATATCAATTTTGATTTTATGAAGATAATTTATTGAATTTATATAAAAAATTAGCTAAAGTGGAACATGCAACCTCCATTATAGTGGATGGTGAAGCAATAATTGCTAGAGATAATTTATCTGCTATTGGTATACATTTGATGTTTGGATGCTAAAAAAAAGATGGATTAGAGGGTGATCCATTGTTATGTTGTCCATTAATGTAGTATTTTGAGAGTTTAGCCAAGCCCAAGGATTTAATCATTTATGAGGGTGGAACATTTGAACCTCTACTCTAAGTTCCTTCTTGAGTCTATTGATGAAGCAATTTGTGATGAAATCCTCATATAGGCCTATAGTCTGAGTGACTAGTTAAAAAAAATCTATGTGATACTCACACATTATGTTGATTTGATAAACATGGGTCAAGGTATTGGAGAGAATTCAAAGATGCATGATTAAAATTGTGTGGATGCCTGCTTCAACTGAAAATGCATCCTTACACCATTTATTATACAATAAAAATATTTAGTAAATCTATGATAACTTCCACATTTCTTAACCAAATTCAAAAATACAAACTATTCTAGAAATCTAAAAATAAAGTGCACAAAACCAAAAAATGGTTTGGTGTGAAAAATTATAATTTGAGAGCCGTCTATAAAAGAAGAGACATTTTTTTCTAATTATCATTCCCATAAATAATGATAATATATCTGATCCATTTATAATTGTATACTTGAAAACAATTCTATAATTTTCATTGATTTATATAATTAAAAATAATTCCAATTACATGGAAAAATGATGTAGGACATATAGTTTCATATGCAAGCTAACATCAACCAAAACAATGATAGTATAAGAAATATTTCTATTTTTTTGTGCAAGTCTCTTATTGCATATATTTATTTGTTGCAAGTCTTCACAATTCTTATATGTTTCAAAAATATTATTTTCATATTTAATATGTGACCTTGATGTGCACATGTGTTTATTTGTGTAGTTTTGTGTTGCCTAAAAGAATACACATTTTTATGATGTTCCACACATCTATTTGTATGCACACTTATATATATTATTTATTTAAATAATCTTTTGAATATTTGTGAAAGAAGTAATTTTAGCATTTTTTTCAATCACAATCCTATGGACATTTAAGGATTATTTTCAAAATTTTGTCTTTCTTTCTTCCTTACAAAATTTGATGCTTTTATGCAATAGCTACATATTTGATGATATTCATTGGAGGAATTTGTTATTCTCTAAAAAAGCCATGTTATAATCATATAAAAATTTAGATAATGTGTAATTATATGTAGTTATTTCCCTAGGTGGACATGAGGATAATAATTCAAGGATTTCTAATGCAATTGAGAGTTTTTGAAGTCTTACAACTTCATGTGACTTATTTATGTGCATTTAGTTTGGATGTATATTATTATGATATGTCATGAAAGAATCCATTGTTGGTTATTTTATATTTAATTTTATAAGTCATGGGAAGCTGATAGAGATGTATTTGGTATTGCCCATGATGTACTATGCTATGATACATTACACTTAATGTGTTTGTTCCTAGGAATTGTGAGAAAAAAATTATATTATTTTTAGTTGGTGTAAATCACTTAATGTAAGTAGGTGTGTCTTGCACATATATACACATGATAATAAAATTGTGAAAGGATGGGATAAAAAGGTTGGGATGGTTAAGGTTGGCCAAAATATTGGATCTTAAAGAATAATTCTGAGAAAATGTTCTAAGAGTTAAGCCACACTTCCCAAGATTGTGAGTTAGCAAGCATAGTTCTATGGATTTAATGTTTTAACACATCTCATTGTGAGAATATGGTGTCATGGTTATCATTGTGCATATTTTAATTCATTTTTTTAGACATAATAAATATCTAAATGTGTTTCTTAACTTTTATTGCATATTCTAGTGTGTATTATGAGGGCTGAGTACTCTAAGGCATCTCTTAATTGAGAACACTAATTATGCCAACATAATTTGGTATCAAAGCAAGGTTTTTAGTCATTATTTATCTTTGAATTTATGAATGTGGGTATAAAGTAGTTGAAAAGATATTACAACTAGAGTGCTGGGGATTAGGTGTAAGTGAAGTTTTATATCTGAATATGTAAGATCATTATTTGGTATCTAGAACAATATTTATATGGAAATGACATACAAAGGAGGTTTAGGTGTATAAATGAAAGAGTATTTAGAACAACAATATTTTTAGATCTAATTGGATTGATGAGAGATATGCAAGATTGAATGGAGGCTATGGAGACAGTGTAATGCTAAGGTGTTGTAGTTATAGATGATCGGAGTGATACTGAAGTCATGTAAAAATCACTTAAAGTCCAGTATGTAGAAGATTTTTATGAACCTAAATATAGAATTGTGTGAGATATTTCAAGAATGAGAAGTATACTAAATTTTAACCCTATAAGTTATTTTGGAATTTTTAGTTTAGAAGATCTCATTTCACTAATTTATGGAAGATGAAATACTTAGAGTATGAAAGTATGGAAGATCGTAATGCATTAAGTTTGTTGGCATAAATTTTAAATGTCACACATGTTTATGGTGGGAGCATGCACAGGTTGAAATATTTTTCAAAGGAAAATATATTATTAAAACTTAGAATAGATTAATTTCAAATATAAAGGCTACATTAATTTTTTTATATTATAATGAAAGTTTGTTCAACAAGATTCAAAACATGTCATAGAGAGAAATGAGTGTGGAATATTATAAACTTACCATTAGAGTGGGTCATGATGATGATTTATTTTGAGAAAATATCAAGATATTTGAATTTATTGTTTATAAAAATTTATGATGAGTTTGGGATGTTAAAATTATGATCTATTGAAGGACCTCTCAGTGTGCACTGAAGGTAGAGGAAAAATTATCATGAAAATAGTAAGGAGTAATGTGAGGAAAAGGAAAGTATTTGAATTTTCATTGAAAAAAAGGAAGTGGCATAATATATTCTATGTAAATTAAAGAATTAAAGACAAATAATTCATAATCTAATGATGCTAATGCCTAGAGATGTAGAGGATCCCATGCACCAGGGAGTGGTCATGGATTTAATGGTACATGTTTTAGAAGTGGTGAGACTAGCCACATAGCATTTGAATGTCCTCATATGTATAATGAATGATTCGAGATAACTGATGTGATTTCTCATATTCCACAAGCTGATGAATAGAATGTTTCATCTATTCATAAATTAGATGAATAAAAAACTAGAGAATATTTCATGATGAAAAGGGAATTTCTAAAACTTGTAAAAGAGGATTATATTCTTGCAT
Source organism: Torreya grandis (assembly GCA_037957365.1). Classification (NCBI taxonomy): domain Eukaryota; kingdom Viridiplantae; phylum Streptophyta; class Pinopsida; order Cupressales; family Taxaceae; genus Torreya; species Torreya grandis. The sequence continues at coordinate 2,030,986 of JARHVA010002200.1, forward strand.
AGATAAATAATTTATTCAAAACTATTTTTAATTTAAGAGATAGGTTCTATAAATTTATTGTTCATGGTGTTAACATAGATAATATAATTTAATAAGAAATGGTAGATAAACTAGGTTTAAGAAGGATTCTACATCTAAATCCATAAAAGGTCACTTGGTTGTTGAAGGGACATCAAGTTCTGGTGAATTAAAAGTGTTTGGAAACTTTTAAGATTGGAGCATACAAATATGAGGTATTATGTGACATAATTCCTATGGATGTTTATTATATTTTTCTTGAAATGCCTTGTTAGTTTGACCACAATGTGCAACATATGGCAAATACAGGATAATGGGGGACAAAAGGGGAGGGGGTATAAAGTGACACCTATTTTTATTGAAAATAAAAATAGTTGAACTTGGAGATAATGTTAGAGACACTTAAAAAAGGAATTTGACAATGACATAAAAACATGAATTGTGGAATTTTTAATGTAGTATATAAATATACAATATTTTCCAACACCCAGATGATAAAAGTGTGAGAAATAGATGTATTTATGACAATATGTTGATAATTTTTTGTAAAAATATAAAGAGAGTGCATGTGTATGAACACATTTTTTTTGAGTAAACGATTGATTTTTTGTATGAAATTTCATATATAGATAGGTGAAATGTCAAAAATTGTTGAGATTTTTTTTATTATATATATATATATATATTTTAAATAATTTTACAATTCAAGATAATTGGAAAATTGAAACTGCAAGTGTACAAACATAACTTTTTGACCTTAACTTTATGAAAATAATTTTTTTTAAAGAATATTTGACAATGTGTAGATTATTGAGATATAAATTTTACAAACTTTTGATTAATATTAAAAAATTTATAAGGAAATTTGTGATGATATGTATATAGGCCATAATGAGGTATGTTATTTATAAATTAAGTAATAGTTATAAATAATATTCTAACATTAAAAAAAAATTATATATTCTAAAACTACACTTTCTCTTCTATAAACCTATATATATATATATATATATATATATATATATATATATATACTTTAAAAATAATAATTCTGCCTGATCAGATGTGTCGACAAAGATGAAAAAGACACCTAAATTTCTTAGAAACTAAGTGGGCTACTCCATGACTAGTTTCAAGGCAGGTTTGAACCTTTTCAAACCTATACCCAAGGTAGATTTGGAGGGAAAATGATTTTTTTTGAAATGTTTAAAGGGCATACACCCTTTGAAAATGGTGTATGCCCTTTATAAAGGGCATATGCCCTTTTTAGAGTCATTTTTTTTTTCAATTTTATGTTGTTGAAAGATGCATATATATATATATATATATATATATATATAAAATTTGCAACTAGAGGTTTTTGTTAAAAACCTTGGACTGAAATGTTTTTTGCCAAGTTTGATGTTTTTCAAGCATATGTTTCATGTTATTTTAAATTTATTTTACTAAATATAACAAATTAGGGCCACTTAACATCTTCTAAAATTGATTATAGAGCTTTAGGAGTCACAATTTAGAAGTTAGTTTTTCAAATTTCATTCCAACTAATACTTAGTTTTCAAAATTTTAGGATCAAAAGATAGAATGAGAAATGAGGTTACAAATCATGTTACAATATTTATTATATATATACCATTAATTATGCCCCATATTTCACTTAATTTAGTATGCCTTACCTAATTGAATACTTGAGCTTGAAGGTGGATTCTTAAATGATATGTGGGTTTTTCAATCAATGGGTCTATCAATATGCACATATCCATATTCATGATATGGTCACTCATACATGACATATATCTCATACCTATTATATATATATATATATATATATATATATATATATATATATATATATATATATATATATATATATATATATATATTCACTCACACATGACATCTACCTATAATCATGATATGATAACTTACACTTGACATGAATATAGCTAATAATCCTAATAGACTCCTTTTGAAATAGAATAAATAAACACACCATTAAAATTAATTCTAAAAAGATACCACACTCTAAAAAAATATTAGATAGATGGTCAATCCATGTATTCTTGAATTCTAACCTCATGCATTAGTCCAAAGTCATGTAGAATAAAGTCATATTCTAGCACTCCAAATTCACATAGGACACTCCTTTATTGATCCTCATAAACCCTAATCAATCCCTCATCAAATATCATATTTATGCTTATCATCCTTATTCATTCCCTCATCAGTTCTCATTATCCCTAATTATACCTAATCACTCCCTTATTGGCTATCATCATCCTTCATTGTTGCTAATAACTCCCTCATCAAACCTCATCATCCCTAGTCACTCCCTTATCATCCCTCATCATATTTCATTGTCATTGATCATCCTTAAACACTCTATTTCATCAAACCTCATCAAATATAATCATACCTAATCACTCTTTTATCATCATGAGCATCATGCCTAGTCACACTCATAGCATCCCTCATCATCCTTAATAACTCCCTCATTAACCATCATCATTTCTTATTGTCCCTAGTCAATCCTTCATCATATTTCATTGGAACCCTCATAATCCCTAATCATTCCCTCATCAACCCTCTTAATCACCCTCTCCTCATTTTTCCTCATCCCTCAATGTCCCTAACAATTCCTTCATTATGACTCATCATAGCTAATCACTCTATCATCATCCCTAGTCACTCCCTCATCTAGTAGAGTGTGTTCCAATCTAGAAGTCAATATAATTTTTTTATATTGAATAAGATATTTTTTAGATGAATATTGAATGGTATTTTAATTCATTTTATTCGAATTGAAGTGTCCTAGGCTGATTATTCTCATTCATGTCTAGTAGATTAGATAGGGTCATGATGGATTACTCTAGAGAGATTATTGAATAATTTACATGGTGAAATAAGATAATATCCGCTTTTCAATTGGATGGAAAAAATTCATTTTGAACAATGATGGATGATGATAGATAAAAAAATTACCTCTTTGTGCTTGCTTCATATGAGGTGAAATACTTCTTTTAGACATAGTTATTTCCAAATCATTAAGTGAAAGGGTTGGATCATTTTGGATCTTCTCATGTTTGTGAGTTATTCTCAAAAAATAATGTAGGTCATGAGTATAAATTATTAGCATTTGTGCCACTGACTTTGTTATGGCATGTTTTCTCCTTACATTAAAATCTTTATGCTTATGTAAGAATCATGATAAGAAAGTGGAGAGGTGTTTGAGTTGAACTACCAATGTTTGCATCATTCCTCTATAGTGTGGTCTCCATAATGTATGTTTAGTGTTTTTAATTTAGGTTTCATTTTTAGCATTTAAATTTAAGGGTTTAGGGTTCAAAGTTTATAGTTCAGTGTTTGGAGTTGTTTATTTAGGTTTTGGCATTTAGGTTTTAAGGTTTAGGTTTTATCCAATTTTAGGATTTAGGGTCTATGGTTTTGGGTTTGAGATTTTATGGTTTAGGGTTAAAATTTTAAGGTTTATGGTTTAGTGCTTAGGGTTTCAAGATTAGGGTTTAGTAAAAAAAATTGTAGGGGTTAAGGTTTTGGGTTTTGGTTTAGGGTTTAGGGTTTGGGATTTAGTGTTTAGGGTTTAAGGTTCATGATTTTTTTATTTTGTGTTTAAGCTTTAGTGTTAAATATTAAGTACCTATAAGGTTAATATTTTATGGTTAAGTGTTTAGGATTTATAATTTTAAGCTTATGGTTTGGGATTTAGGGTTAAGGGTTTAAAGTTTAGGTTTTAGGGCTTAGGGTCTAGGATATAAAGTCTAGGGTTTAAGGTTTTAAGTTTCTATGCCTAGGGTCTAGGTTTTGGGGTTTAGGTATTATTGTTTTGGGTTTAGGGATAATGTATTAGGGTTAAGTATTGAAGGTTTATGGTGTTTAATGTTAGGTTTAGGCTTAAAATTCAAGTTTTATGGTGTTTAGGGTTTGAGTTTTGGGTTTTAGGGTTAATGGTTTAGGTGTAAATGGAGTGTACTAGGTTGATTAACTAAATTTGTATCTAGTATGAGTGATTGTACATGAATATGAGAATATGTCATGTATGAGTGATAACATACCTACATGTAATACTAGGTATGGTGTAAATGTAATATTTGAGTGAATGTATCATTATTATATACATGATATAGGTTGAATGTTATAGGCTAGCCATTTATGCATATTGATAGACCCATTGCTTAAAAAACCCACAAATTATTAGGAGTTCATCTTGAATCCACCTTAAAGCCTTTTACATGAATGTCCCTAGTCATTCATTTATCTATATAAGTTGAAATGATCATTATAATTTAAAGATATGGCTTAGGGTCCAGGGTTTAGGTATATTATTTAGTGTTCATGGTTTAGGGTTTAGGGTTTATGGCTTAGGGTTTAGGTTTTAATATTTAGGGTTTAAGGTTTATTGTTTAGGGTTAGGGGTTTGGGACTAATGGTTTAAGTGGACATGGAGTGAAATAGGGTTATTATATACATAATATGTGTAACATGGTATATAATTCTCTAAGATAGAATGTACACTTACAGACATATCTTTTCTGATTAGGTACACATTCATACTTGACTATAATTTAAGCCTAGGTCAATAAAGAGTACACTTTGAGGAGTTGGAAAGAATGAATGGCTGATAGACATGAATATAAAACCTTAAACATGGTTATACCAAACTAATGAGATACTTAGGAAAATAAAATAGGGGTTGAAATTAATCTCAAAACTTAACTTACAATTGACACATAAACCCTACACAAAATGAGTGCTCAAGAAATCTACCTTAGGTTTTATGAGGTTTGGAGGTGATAGGAGTGTGAAAAAACCCTAATGTTTTTAAAAAAGAGTCCCCATAAATTTATAAATCCCCTAATATCATCATTTTGTCTGGGACAATAGGGGAATTGACCTCTATTTTGTTGTAGATAGAGGGTACTCCCAAGAGGAAAAATCCTTCTGGCTCAGTATGAAAAGGGTACAAAAATGAGTTAGAGACTATCACAACCTTGAAAATATATGTAGGAGGATGTGTTGAACATGATAAAATGGATGGGAGTCATAAAAATCATAACAAATACTCATAGGTGTTGATGAGTAGCTATGTGTAGACTAGGCCTAAAAGCCCTAAGTAGATGTAGCCTCACTTCTAACACCAAGTGAACCTTTCAGATCTTTAGATGAAATCCATGGGGATATATAAGGTGTGTGAGAACCTTTATTTTTTAGATAATGCCACATATAGATCATTTCTTGGCTCAAAGACATGATATGGTGCATAGAATGCCTTGAAGAGCTTGAGAGGCTATGTTTGGAAGCTCACATCAGTATGGATACCTAGCATGGGAGTTTGAGGAGCTAGGATAGGTTGGAGAGGGTCCTAAACAAGGATCCAATAGAATTTATTTAGGGTTTGGATGTCAAAATTTTATGAACTATATTTAAGGGGTAAAACTACCAAAAACCCTCTAAAACCTTTGTTAATTACCTGATTGGGAAGAAGTGGAAGAAAAGGCATCTTGGAGGGTTAGTTTGAATGGGGAAATGATCTTAGAATTGTAAAGGACTCCCTATGTCTCCTTATTATCAAGATAATTTGTACCATATCTATATGGACATGGTACATAATATATTTGTTTGATAATTTTTTATGACAAGTGTCATACCCTTCCCTTTATGGATTGGATTGAGAAACTGATGATCATCTTAGTGCCAAATGTGAAAATAGGTATAAATAAGGGTGATTATGATTTAAAATAATGAGAAAAATTATCCAAAATAAGATTGATTATTAGGGACACATCCAATGCATGTTGGAACCTATTTTAAACCTCCCTTTCATAATGAAATGATCTCATCTTTGAGGTAGTTGGTTTTGTTTGTGTGTGTTCCATAAGTTCTCATGAAGCACAAGTGTGTGGTGTTTTTTTTTTATGTCTTTTAGGGTTGTAATATATTTTTTAAACTATTATAAGAGTTTCATCAATATTAGATACATGGAAGAGATTCATAGCATCAATGGTGGAGGTATAGTATTGATTATGGAACCGGTCTACCATGTACATAATCAAATATCATACACTCATATACAAACCTCCTACATACACACCTAAGGGTGTTCCAAATAGGGCAGTGTGAAATTAAAAATTAGGTTTTATGGTTTAGTGTTTAGAATTTTAGGCTTATGGTTTATGCTTTAGGGTTAAGGGCTTAAAGTTTAAGTTTTAGGGCTTAGGGTTTAGGGTATAAATTTTTAAGGTTTTATGTTTAGGGTATCAGTTTTGGGGTTTAGGTATTATTATTTTGGGTTTAGGTATAATGCATTAGGTTTAAGTGTTTAAGGTTTATGGTGTTTAGGGTTTAGGTTTAGGTTTCAACATTAAAGGTTTATGGTGTTTGGGTTTGGGGTTTGGGGTTAATAGTATAGGTGTAAATGGATTGTACTATGGTGATTAGATAAATTTGTGTCTATCATTAGTGACTATAATGTGAATATAGGAATATGCCATGTATTAGTGACAAGATAGCTACATGTGGTATGGTATGGAGTAGATGTAATATATGAATGACTGCATTATTATTATATGTATGATATAGGTTGAATGATAAAAGCTAGAAATTTATGCATATTGATAGACCCATTAATTAAAAAACCTATAAATTATTTAGGAATTCATCTTGAATCCATAATTAATCCTTTTACGTGAATTCCCCTAATTAATCCTTTCTCTAGATATAGGTTAGAATAACCCCTATCCTTTTAAGATATGGCTTAGCCAATGCCCCCTCTCCTTTCTCTATATAGGTGATAACTAAAGATTATTGTTTATGGATAGAGGTTTAAGATTTATAAATTTAGGGTTTAAGGTTTATGATTGATGGTTTAAGATTCACGGCGTAGGGTTTAGTGTATAGGGACTAGTGTTTAGGGTTCAAGTTTTAGTGTTATGGCTTAGGGATTAGGTTATAGGCCTTATTATTTATATTTTATGAAAAGTTTGGGATTTATGGTTTATGGCTCAAGGGATCAAGAGTCTAGATTTTAGGGTTTGGGGTTTGGTTTTTAGGGCTAGGGTTTTAGGTTTATGGTTTCACACTTAGGGTTTAGGGTGTAAGGTTCAAGGTTTTGGTCTTGGAGGTCTGGTTGAGGGTCTATAATTTGGAACTTAGTGTTTAGTATTTAGGTTTTGGGATTTAGTGTTTGGGGATTAGGTCTTAGGGTTTAGGATTCGGGGTTCAGTGTTTATGGTTTATAGTTTATGGTTTGGGGTTTTAGGTTTAGGGTTAAGGTTTAGGGATTTAGGTTTAGTGTTTAAAGTTTTGGGTTTAGAATTTTTGATTTATGAGTTAATGTTTAAGGCTTATGACTTATGTTTTATGGTTTTAGGCTTGGGATTTAGGGTTAAGGGATTACATTTAGGTTTTAGGGTTTAAGGTATAAAGTATAGGGTTAAATGTTTTAAGTTATTATGTTTAGGGTTTATGGATTATTGTTTTTGGTTTAGGTATAATGTATTAGGGTTAATGGTTCAAGGTTTAGGGCTTAGGGTTTAGGGTTTAGGTATACTATTTAGTGTTCATGGTTTAGGGTTTATGGATTAGGGTTTAAGGTTTAGTGTTTAGGGTTAGGGTTTAATGGTTTAGGTGGAAATGGAGTGCACTAGGGTTATTAATTTCATTAATGTCTGATATGAGTGACCATATCATGACCATATGAAGATGTCATGTATGAGTGACCAAATACCTATATGTAGTACCATGTATGTGGCAGATGTAATGTATGAATGACTATATCATTACCATATATGATATGGGTTTCATGTTGTAAGATATTTATTTATGCATATTGATATAAAAATTAATTAAAGTTCATTTTCTATGTTGAGACCAAGGTTATTAAGAAGATTCTAAGAAAAATATAGCAAACTCTAAGTATAGTACATCTCCAACTTTATTGATTTAGTATAAACCTCTTATAAAGGTCTAATGTTATTATGTAAACACTATAGAATACTTACAAGTAAAGTGATTCAAAGAATTTTATAGTTAAGCCAAGTCAATATCCTTCCAAGTATGTAGATTAGACCATCCAAACCTAAAGAGTAGAGTTTCCATTGAATTCTAATTCTTAAGAAAGAAATAAAGGAAATTGGTTTCTTATCCTTAGAGATAGTCTCCAAACATCTTAATAAAGCTTCATAAGAATCCTTTACTGAGATTAGATTAATAACACCTTTTCAAGACCAAACATGCCTATACACAATATTATAGTAGTGATTAGGACTTAGTCAAATTTTTGAGCACATTGGTGATGTAATTGGTATCTTGAGATTGTGTAAAGATCATATGAGTCTTGTATCATTATCTTGATATTTTCATTGAGTTTTTGAATTGAATGAGTACAAAAAAGGTAGATGTAAACTTATTTATATCAAGTCATTAATAGGTAGGATTTGGCCTAATAGGCCTATAAAGGGTAGAGTTGTTGTCATCTAAGTTTTGATTTGAATTTCTTCATGCACTAAGAAGATTGAGTCGAATAATTGGTGAAACATTCATAGTATTGTTCAAAGAAGTGAGGATGTACAATTGAGTGCTTTAGGAGTCAAAGAAGGTTTTTTTTTTTTTTAATGTAGATTACTATCTTAGGATTGAGTACCCTATTTTACTTCATTGAAAGTGTCTTTTGATCTGAATACAGAGGCTAAGAATTCAAGATATAATACTAAATAATAAGGTCATTAGTATTTAAATACCAATACTCAGAAGACCTTTTTTGATATATCAATATATAATAAATGGTTAGGAAGAGACCTAATTACAAGCAAGTTTCTAAAGTACCTTGAAGTAGACTAGGTTAAGTAAGTGGAACACTTAATTTGACACTAGTAGGGAATAGTAAATATCAAGATATAGATTCAATATTTAGGTAGGGCATACTCCTTGAGATCAAGCCATGGCTCAGTTATTTAATCAAGTAAAGCATACTCAAATAGATAA
>JARHVA010002200.1:2045000-2115000 GCA_037957365.1 Torreya grandis
CACAATCACAATGTAGGATATTAAGATCAAAATGTAGCTAATTAAGGTCAAAATATAGGCAATTAATATTAACATGATTATAATAAAATAAATTGACATTCCACATTTTTTAATTTAAAAAAATATTTTTTGGGTTTACACACACACACACACACACACACACACACACACACACACACACACACACACACACACACACACACACACACACACACACACACACACACACACACACACACATGCATTTTGAAAAAATAAAATTTTCATTTTCATCTTAATATTGACAAACATAGATCCTATGATTGTACGACATTGATTTTATCAAAAGGTGTAAAAGTTAGAAAGGGAAATTATGGGGATAAAGTCTATATCCAAGTGCTTTAAAAAATCAAAACTTTCATTCAAATTTAACAAATATATATTTTATGGATGTACCATGTTACTTTGGTTGAGAGGTGGGGGAGTTAGCAAATTAAGGACCAAGAACTTGCTATGGAACTCTAATTTTAAACCTCCATTTAAATGTAATATAAAATAAACAAATGAGTTGACATAGTGAAAATAAGTTTGGTAATAAATAAATAAGTTTTGGAGTGAAACAAATCTACTAATTATTATTTCCTCCCAAACATAAATTGACTATTTTTAGAGTGGTAAATATTGGAATGGATAATGCTACTAATGGGACATGAAAGAGGATTAGATAAATTACACAAATGATAATGTTATACAAGTTAATTATAGAGAATAAAGTGAGGATAGTAGTAAAATCTTTACAATGTTGGTATGTCTTAGAAAGCTTCACTTGATAACATTTCATATACCTTATTTAGGGTATATATTTTTAGAGTATCCAAGGAGTTTATTTGAGGAAAATAATAATGAGGGGGATAAGTGAATCAAAACATTACTACCCTATGGATGTTACACTCAATTTATAAAGGACACACATACACATAAAATAACTCAAAATGGAAATAAAAACATCTCTTTCTTGAAGAATCATGCATTATTATTAAAAAATGAACGAGCTCTCTCTCTCTCTCTCTCTCTCTCTCTCTCTCTCTCTCTCTCTCTAACACACACACACACACATTTCCCATATAAAATATGAATAAGACATTACACTCAATTTGAAATGGCCTTTCATATGGAAATATAAATGTAATAAGTTTATTTATTTTCCTATCATAATGCCTTATAATCTAAACTTGTAGGTAGTTAGATGCATCCTTGAAGGGAAACTGTTAGAACAATTAATGTCTAAGTGGTTATTATTAACCCTTGGCTTACATTGGTAAGTAATTAAATAAATAATAATATAATATTTATTACTCAAAATGCAAACTTTGGGAAAATAAATAATCTTATTATGGGTATTTAATATTTACCAAATGTTTATTAATTGGATTTGTCGGGGTGGATAGACCCATTATTTTCACAATGGTCACATCCCCTCATGAATCATTATGAATAGGGTTTTACCCCTATTGTAAAATATATCTTGAATACAAAAAAAATATTCAAGTATTCCTGCATGTGGAAAATACTTGTTTACGACAAACTTTTGAATAATTTATTTGAGAAGGAGTGAGATGAAGATGATTTGATGTATTAGGTTTATTATTGTTTCTCAATATTGAATATCACTTTGTTAGTTTTTTGATCTCTTTGAGGTTTTTTCAAGATAAATACTTGTGTAGTGTTTATTGATATGGGCTCATTATATATTATGATTTGCTTATTAAATCTCTTCTAAATATATCATTATTACATTTAATATTTTATCATGGTGTCAGAGCCAGGCTAGGAGCCCCAAGCACCAACTGTGGCTTAAGGGGGGTGTTGGAAATAAGCCACACCCAGACCGATGATGGGTTGGCCATAGAGGGGTTAATATCTCAGTTGGTAGAGCACTCCAACCATAAATAGAAGGTCCTAGGTTCGAGTCTTAGCTAGTCCATATGAGATGTAGCTCACAAGTTTGATTTTAATTGTATTATATGTTGATGATTTGTTGATTATTAACAATCTGACTAGTTTAATTCATAAATATAAGAATAAACTAAGTCAAATGTTTGAAATGACTGATTTAGGCATTCTACATAATTTTTTAAGAATATCTATATTTAAAGATAAAAATTCAATTATTGTATCACAATCTTAATATGCACATAATCTTTTTGTTAAGTTTAACATGATTGATTATAAATCTACCACTACTATTGAAGTTGGTATTAAACTTGATCTTAAAATTGCATGTGAAAAAGCTAACCCTAGTTTTTATAGATAGCTTATTGGAAGTTTGATTTATCTAACCATTAATAGGCTAGATATTTCATATGCTATTAGTGTTGCCTCTAGATTTATGTAGGATCCATATTCAGATAATTGGAAATTAGCTAAATTTATCTTTCATTATATCAAAGGAACTATTAATCATAGTTTATTTTATTCTTTCTTTACTAATGTTAAATTATATGGTTATTGTGATGTTGACCATGCTGGTGATCCTTTAGATCATAAATCTACTTTTGTATATGTGTTTAAGTTTGGTGTAGGTGCTATCACTTGGAGCAACAAGAAGCAACTTACTATCTTTCTCTCTTTTACAAAAGTTGAGTAGAAAAGTGCTATAGAAGCTGATAAATAAGCCATGTGGATATGAAGGTTATTGGGAGAATTTCATTTGGATGTTTCTCAGAGTACCATCCTTTATTATGATAACCAAAGTTGTATAGCTCTGGAAAAAAATCTAGTGTAGTACCAAATAACTAAACATATTGAAGTTCATGTGCATTTCATCTAAGAGAAAGTATTCAATGGTGATATTAATCTACAATTTTATCTTATAGATGAATAAGTGGTAGATATCTTCACAAAACTAGTTGGTGCTACCAAATTTTGTCAGCTTCATGCATTTTAGGCCTCTCAGAATTGCCATTGAGGGGGAGTGCGCATGATAATGCCACTTCTTAATGGCCATGTGTTTATTCTTCTTCTCTATACTCATTCTCATTGTAAATCATTGAAAAATTCATGTGGAAGTTATGTGATTTGATTAAACTACATGTGGAAGTTTTACATGTGTACCCCCAATACATTTAAAAACATAATTTGTAATAGAGTTCCTTATGTTATAAAAGGCTCCAAATATGATTAATGATTATTCATGAGAAATATTGAGATGTAATCTCACAATCATGCTAGCCTAAATTTACTTTTGAGTAGTTTATGGATTAAAATTCCTTTTGTTTCAAAATGTGACATTTGGCATAATGAAGGTTCTTAAATCCTTCAAATTTTGCACACAGTATAATTCCTTTATGGTGACTATGGCTTTTATCCCCACTTAGCATTAAGGGGGAGCGTTATAAAAATTAATGTCTGAGTGGTTATTACTAACCCTTGGCTTACATAAATAAATACTAATGTATTATTAGTTTACTTGAAGTGTAAACTTCAAGAAAATAAATAATATTATTATAGGTATTTAATATTTAACAAATGTTTATTAATTAGATTTATCAAGGTGGATGTACCCATTATTTTCACAATGGTCACATCCCCTCATGAATCATTATAAATAGGGTTTTACCTCTATTATAAAATATATCTTGAACATAAATAAATATTCAAGTATTCTTGCATGTGGAATATACTTGTCTAAGACAAACTTGTGAAGAATTTATTTGAGGAGTGAGATAAAGAAGATTTGATGTATTGGGGTTATTATTGTTTCTCAATATTGAATATAACTTTGTTAGGTTTTTTACATCTTGTAGGTTTTCCCAAGATAAATACATGTATAGTGTTTATTGATCTTGGATTATTATATATTATGCTTTGCTCATTAAATCTCTTTTAGATCCATAATTATTCCATTTAATATTTTATTATAATCTTCTCATTCTTTTGGGAAAAAAGGAACAAATTTTGGGTAGGCATTGAAAGTGAATTGTGAGGGGTGTAAATGAATTTCTAGCTCATTTAGTTATATGTATGAGTCCTTTGATCACCAAAAAAATGACTATCTATCATGCATGACAAGGGAAAAATAATGGTATGTTTTCTCTTGTATCCAAATTTCACTTTAGGGACCAAAAATTGGTCAATATAATTTGTATCTTTTGAATTGTGTACCCAATCACCAAATTGTCTTCTCAAACACATCCATATCAAGGTATAAAAATAATATTTTCCTTTAACCACCCTCTATTGGGCCCCTAATTAAAAAAATACATTCAACTAGATGCATCCCCAAAGATAATATTCTCATTCTTAACATAAAAAATAGAACAAACTTTGGGTAGGTATTATAGGAAAAACATGAAGGGTAGAAAGAAACTGTCATATTATATGGTTGAATAGGAGAGTCATATGAGAATATCCTTTGAGTATTATCTACCACTAGAGATGAGGGATAAATGGTAACATGTTTTCTCTCATAGCCAAGTCTCGCTTTAGGGACCAAATGTTGGTTAGTAAAATGTATATATTTTGAATTGCACACCGAATTGATGAACCATATTTGTGAACTCATCTAAATGGACTTATAAATGTAATATTTGAATTCAAATACCTTATATTAGGCCCTATAGTGAAAATAGGCATCTATAAAGATGGATCCTTAAAGAGAATCTTCTCATTCTTAAGGGTTAAAATGAAATAAACTTTAGGCATGCATTATAGGTGAAACATGAGGGGTAGAGAAAAACCATCATGTTATATATTTTCATGGTTTAGCTATTTGAGTGACCCCTAGAGTATTCTCTACCACTAATGATGAGAGAGAAATGGTGGCACTTTTTATCTTGTAGCCAAATCTCACTTTAGTGACCAAAATTTGTTTAGTATAACATGTATATTTTGAATCACTCCAATCCATGAAGTATCTTCACATACATGTCTAGGATGACATATAAATTAAATATTGACAATTTTCCATGCTCCATCAAGCCTTAGATTCAAAACATGAATGCACTTGTATGTATCACTAAAGAGAATCTTCTAATTTTTAATGGTAAAAACTAAACAAAGTTTAGTCACACATTACAAGTGAACCATGAAGGGCAGATATTAAAAATCAACTCATAAAATTTCATGGTTGAGCCCTCTAATCAGCCACTATAGGATTCTTTGCCACTCATAATGAGGGAGAAATGGTGGTACACTTTCTCTTATAGCGAAATCTCACTTTAGGGATAAAATTTGGTCATTAGAATGCATATTTTTTGACTCGTGTCCCCAATTGATAAAATATCTTTATACAAACATTTTAATGACATTACTTCACCAAATAAGAAGAATAACATAAATATATCACAATTATATGGAAACATAACATAAATTATGAATAATAGGTAATATACTTTGAGGGGAAACCTCCCAAATTATTGTAATAAGAAATCAATACTCCAATATGATGATAAACAACTACCCATAACTTCCTATATATAGTCTACCTAGGCCATGGTTACTATATAGGCCTATCTACTAACCCAATGAATGCATATAGAAATGTGATATAACATTAAAGAGGGGTAAGTAAGCCATAAGTTGACAATTCTTGTCTTGATACATGCGATAGGTTAGGGGTGTAGCATGTTCTTCCCCTTCAAACCAATGTTACCCTCAATGTTGAACAACTTTGGATGATATTGCATAAAATATTCACCCTCCAAGTTACATCCTCACTACTTAATTTCTTCTACTTGATCAGATATTCCTTAATCTATTTGTTTCTCAACCTCTTAGTAAGATTTGGAGGATCTTCTTTGGTTCCAAAATGACTTATCCTTCTTCATCTACTTCTAGTAGCTCTATATGGGCTGAAAATTTATATCCAATGACCTTTTTCAAGTAGGAAACATGAAATACTAGGTTTATGTGAGATGAATGAGGCAACTCTAGATTATAAGCTACACTTCCAATTTTTTTCAAAACTTGATAAAGGCCATAATACTTAGGATCAAGTTTGTTATCCATTTTTTGTTGCTTCAAGTGCATCTACTTGTAAGTTTGAAAACATACAAATACCCAATCACCCACATCAAAATCTTGATCACTATGGTGTTGATCTGATTGCTACATCATCATATTTTGTGCCAATGCCAAATTCTCTCTCAAACTAGCCAAAACCTCTTGTTGATTCTTAATGTCTCCTCCAAATCTCAAACCTTGGTTTTCACCCTCAAATAAGAAGTTATGGAAGGTGGATGGTAACCATATAGTTCTATAAATGGGGACATTTTAAAAGAGGTATGGAAAGATGTGTTATACCACCATTATATAAGTGGTAGCCATTTAACCCAATGTTCTTGCTTATCTGATACAAAACAATGGAGACACCCCTTAAAACTTTTGTTGACCACTTATTTTCATCCATGAAATTGGGGGTGGTAAGATTATATATGAGCTAGATGAGTACCCAAATAGAAGAATACTTCAATCTAAAAATTACTAGTGAAAATAAGATCATGATCACTTACAATTTTTTTGGGGTCCCGTGTAATTTTAGAACTACCTCCATAAAAATAGTTACTATTGTACTTGTTATAAATGGGTGTTAGAGGGCACAAAAATGGGCATATTTTGTAAGCCTATCCATAATTACCAAGATAACATTACTAACTTCATAACAAGGAAACCCCATGATGAAATCCATGGGAACCTCCTCCCACATTTGAGTAGGAATTGCTAAAGGTTGTAACATTCTCGGGGTCTTAACTATCTCGAATTTATTCTATTGCCATATCAAGCATTATGCCACAATTTTTTTTACATATTCCTTGATTCCTTCCCAAAATACTTCTCTCTTGATTTTGTGATAAGTTTTCAATAACCCAAAGTGTCCCCCAATTGAAGATGTATGTAAATTTTCAAGAATCTTATGCTTCAGCTCTAAATTTTTGCACAAGTATAACCTATCCTTATACCATAGGTAATTACCTTTCCATTCAAATTTGTCAAAGGTTATATAAAATTGTTGGATATTTTGAATCATAACCTATGTATTATTATCCTATGCCCACTCTAACCTAGCTTCATCTACCCAATATTCATGGAACATGGACATTGCACAAAGCAATGCTTCTATGGATATATCACATCTAGATAGTGCATCTACTATTACATCATCTTTACCCTTCTTGTATATGATTTCAAAAACATAACCCAACATTTTTGTTACCAAATTTTGTTTTTTCTCAGATGATAATATTTTCTCCAAAAAGTATTTGAGACTATCATGATCTATTTTCACCTTAAAATGTCTACTCATCAGATAGGCCTCCATTATTGTATTACATGAAGAATAGCCATCATTTATTTCTCATATATAGGTTTTTGGAGATTCTTACCTTTGAATTGATGACTCTCGAATGCAATGTGTATTCCTTCTTGCATTAGTACTACTCCAAACCTTGATTTAGAAGCATCACATTCAATAATTAATGTCTTTAAGAAGCCTAGAGTATCCAAAACTGGGGTGGTGTACATATATACTTTCAGTTACTCAAATGTTTTAGTGGATACATCATTCTAGTGGAAGGAATCTCCCTTATCAATGTAGTGAGTGGAGATGCCATGCTACCATAACCTTTCACAAATCTTTGTTAGTAACATGTTAATCTTAGGAACCCTCAAATTTTTTGGCATTAGCCAATCCACCATAGATTTTATCTTATTAGGATTAACTTTGACATCTTCATGGGATGCAATGTGACCCAAGTACTTTACCTCTTGTACTCCAAAATCACATTTGGATGGATTTTCATAAAGCTGATGTTGTTCCAAAAATATCAACACCTATTTCACATGTTTAAAGTGTTATTTCCATGCCTTAATGTAAATCAATATGTCATCAAAGAAAACCAACACAAAATTCCTTAAAAAGGCTTAAAAATAATGTTCATCAAGCTTTGAAAATTAGATGGTGCATTTGTAGGACTAAAGGGCATTAGAAAAAAATCATAATGGCCATCATGATTTTTAAAAGCAATTTTATGAATATCTTCATACCTAATTATAATTTAATGGTATCCTTAATGAATATCCAATTTCATGAAACAAACAACACCATATAACTCATCAATTACTAGACTAGGAAACTTATCTTTGATGGTGTACTTATTGAATTTCCTATAATCTAGATAAATCAACCATACATCATCCTTTTTATGTACCATGACCACTGGTGATGAATATTCACTCTATATATTCATGATGATTCATTCCTCCATCATCTCATGGACCATATTTTTTATTTCACTCTTTTGTACATATGGATATCTATATGGTCTAATATTTGGTGGTTAACTCCCTAGAAGTAGTTGAATGGCATGATTTTCTTCTCTTTTTGGTAGTAGTCTTTTTTTATGGAAGTATATACTAATATGGAGAGCGGGGGGGGGGGGGGGTGAATCAATTTAAAAACAATGAATATTCAATTCCAAACACCATTCCATGAAGCATACATAAGAGATCAATGCATAAGTAAACAATCACACATGTACATCATAAGATAACACAAGATATTATGTGGGAAACACTCTTATGGGATAAAACCCACTAAAACATGCACATGTATTACTATCCTATAATTAAAATATTCAACATTTAGTGAATCACCCACTTCATAAGGATCTCTAAGCCCTACCTAGTTGAGCACCCACCCAACTAGTCTTTTGCAAGATCCAACTTGCAAGGAGGCTCCAACCCCATAAGAAACTAAGAACCAAATAAGATACATTGAATATTGCATAATATTAAAAACTTATTTATGAAACTTCAACTAATTATGACCTCCTTTATTTTCACTCTTTCCCCTTCACTCTCACTCAAATAGCCTCTTAGGGCTTAATCACTCAATATGCTTCTTCTAGGCTCATTAGGTCCAATGATATGTGTGTAAACCTTCATAAAATTTATTAGATATAAATTATTTAATTTATTAACCATTTTATGGTCCTCAATGACTTACATATACTCCTTGAAATGAGCTATTCTCTTCGCTTAAGTCTACACACACTCAACTCATCCAAATAGGCCAATCAAGCCTTACCTTTATACCACACACTTAATCTAACCCATATTGGCTAGAAAATATCCTTATCCAAATTTTATCACACTTAAAATATGTCCATACATATGTTACATATGATAACCAAACACTCCATAGGTTGGTTATAACCTATAGAGCTAAAACTCAATTAGGCCTAATAGAGACCTAATAGAATTAACCCTTCTTCAAGGCACACATTACCCTTGTGATATATTTAACCAAAATTTTCCTTAAAAAAAATTTAAAAACATAAAAAATGAATAAAATATACAATTTCTCACTTCCACATATGTCAATACACCTATAACTCCAACTCACCACTTGAACCAAGTCATTTAGCCTACTCGCCATTAGGCCTTAAGAGACAAAAAAGTCTGTCTCATGAAACTAAATCATATAGTTGATTTTATCACATAAATAACTCAACTAAATTTAATTAATATATTTTAAATTACCTAAAAAACATCACCAAATTCATTTTAAATAATCACACAAGTACTAAGATCTCAAAACCACCTCTATAATAGGCTCACTCAGTTCTAGTCAAACATAGTCCAAGTACACAAGCATATTAACTCTAAAAACTTTAAAAATGACAATATATGAATTAAAATGGATTATTATTAACATTTTATACTTATATAACATCTCCATACTCATTGGGTTCTTCAAATATTTCAAGAACACTTCCAAATCACTTCTGCAAAGTGGTCACTCAAATTGCCTGTAGCCTTCAAGAACACAGTCATGAACAAGTTCTTGTTTGACACATATAAGAGTGATTTAAAGACATATAATACACATAAATTGTTCCTATTAGGTCTCTATATCATTATAAATTAGTTATATCTCTTCTCTTGGCATCAATCATTGGTCTAACAAACCAATCTCTCAGACCACTCTGACACTGTGCATACACAGCTAGACAAACCCTTTTGGCTTTGAAAATTAAACGATTAAAACTATATATAAATCTACCATAGTTATTTTATATTAAAATTATTTCTAAAAAAAATGTTCATCATATGCATCAAATCTTGTCAAGTAACCTCAAACACTTCACTCTCCTTAGCATGCCTATAGTAGTCATCTTGACTTAAAACACAATCATGGTGAACATGACTCGTAACACCTGGAAGATCATGTAATTGAACTCAAAATTAATTAGTGAGATAATTATATATTTTAATATAAAATATAATCATAAATTTATGGATTCTAATGTCATATAAGTAACATATAGATCATTCTATGAGACACACACCTTCACTATATTGACTTATACAAATAAGTCACTTTGTGGGCATCTTATTGATTGTGTATGAGCATTATAAAAACTTAAAAATCAATGTAAAATTATTAATATGTATAAAAAAAACCCCAAATTATTTTATCCATCCTTAGTCACCTATAACTCTTTCCTAATCACTTTATCACTCTGCCTATTTTATTTCACTCTTTTCACTATCTAGCATATTAGTGATATGTTAACTTTATTGACCAAAATGATTGACATAGAGAACATATATTTTAAAAAAACTCCATGGGTATAAATACAAATTATTGGCCTTCAACCTTCATCAACTGGTATGCATTGACTTAGTAAACCCTTCCTATAAAAATAAAATCTTTTGAAATAATAAATTTTATTTACCTTTTGCTTACTACCTTGACATACCACTACCACTTAAAGGTGACTAGAGGAGTCCTATAAAACATCCAATCATAAAACTTGATTAAAAATCCATTCTAGGCCAAAACCATTCATAATTTTCAATCCCTCCATTTTGAGGGTTTGAAAACACAAAAACCTCCTTACCTTCTTAACATTTATTCATAAAGGTGAGGGATTGGTTTATATAAAAAATGTTTCTAGAAGATTATTAGGACCATTACATAACTAATAAAAATGTACTAGGCTACCATTAAAAACTTTCACATGCCAATGAACATCTCAAATTCCTTTGTGGGTTTGAAACCTTCATTCTGCATACATAAGAAACCTTCCAATGTGATATCTTGATTTCTTTTTCTCCTTAGGACATAAAACTTGGTCCACACCTTTGAATCACATATTAAAACATAATTCAATGTGTACATGTTCTATACCATCTTAATAACTCACTTTAGCACTTCATTTGAACCTCATTAGGTGTCTTGACATACTAGGCCTTTAGTTGAAAGTCACCTTAGGTCTAGAGTATGACCTTATCACCACTGTTTATGCTCTAAAAACCTCATACACATCTCAAATGTACTTATTCCATGATTCTAAATATGCCATCCATGTTCACATAGTTTAGATGCTTCTTGCCTCAACAAGCTCTAACCATGCCTAAGCAATGACCTCTCTTCAAGCTTCCTTGTTACTAAACCACCTTGAGCTTCTACAAGACCATTCCTATAGCTTACAAAGAATCTCACTACACCTGAGAATATATTACAAGCCTATCATATAATTCTGCATTGATCAATACAACTCAAACCACATGGATCACTTATCAAGCACACAAGGACTTCTTGTCACTTCATGATATTATCCTTCATCAATCACCACTTTGTCATTACCTTTGAAATCAATGACAAAATTTTTACCAAAAATATCCCCCTTTGTCATTGATGTAAACCTCATTTTATCCTTATTCCCCTTTGCCATTAATGACAAAGTGGACTAAACATAAAATAAGCTCCCCTTAACATTATGCATACAATGAAATATAATTTAGGTGCTCAATATACTTACCTTTCATCCACATGGATGAAAAATTTGTCCCCCTTTGACATATATATCTTGATCATTTTCTTCATATACCAAACCTGTACCATCTTGTTCTTTTACTGGGTAGCTTATCTTTAGATTCTTACTTTTTTTACCAGATCCTTGAACTTTTTTACTTACATAGCTCAAAATATCCCCTTGTGTCCATACATGAAGATTCAATACAAATTCAAAATAAAAAATTAGTTTGATCAAGTCATCATATCAAATTTTGTGACTTGTCTCTTGAGATTACATCTATATAAGACTTTTCCATCATGACTTAAGCTTGAAACTAGAACATCTTACATATGCTCCCCCTCACATCATGCACATTTTTTCAAGCCTCTCACACTATTTGAGTTATCTCCCCTTAAGTACATGCTCCATTTGGAAACTTTTTTTGAAACCAAAAAGTAACTTATTTACAATAGATATAAGAGCCATTTTCTTACCTTATAAAATATCCACACTGCTTAATTAGACTCCTCAAGTTATTAGAGCTTGACATAGTTCATGCCATCTTCAACAGGCCATCTCATACAACTAGGTCTGAAAAAGATCCATATACTTCTCATATCATCAAATAGCTTCTAAACTATCTTCACAATACATCATGGCTCAAACCATTATAAGACACCTTTTTGGCTATCATACAGTCAAAATAGGTCTATGAGACATCATTCATTTTGACAATATTTTGATACACTTTTGAATCCTTCATGATATGTAAATAGGATCCAAAAAATGTTTAAATTGGTCATCTATGACTTAAAGGTCATATCCTTGTATAAAGGACACTAACTCTTCTCATATAACTCTTCAAACACTGTCTATACACAATTAATACCCTCTATAGACTTCTCTTCAAGATCACAAGAAATTTGTGATGCTAAAGAAAAAATCATTACTTTGAAAATATCTAAGATCACTTACAAGGAACCAAAAATAAGACATATCACTCATTTAAACATCACAATATCTTGATCAACCATCACTCGCTTCTTTTTGTGATGAATGTCTCTATGAAGCTTAGATAAAAACACTTTTACTTGTGTAGATTTTAGTATAATGTGAAACTAGGAGATCCTAAATCCTCCACTTATTATTTGAACCTCTTGATCCTTTTCTTGATTTTAAATTTTATATACTTGGTATCCTCTTTGGATTTAACATCTTCCTTCCTCTCTTCTATCTAAGCAGAAACATAGACCTTTTGCATAATTTTCTAGGAATTAACAATGCATGCAGGCAAAAGAGTTTCTTGACATACCTCAACAAACATACCATCTTTTCTCTTAGGTTTATCTTGATTAATATTGGTTATCTTATGTCTCTATATCTAGGTTAGCCTTTTTTCATGCATTCTAGGAGCTCTAGTTGGGCAAAATCTAGAAACATGACCAGTCTTAAGATAACTATAGCAAATAATGTTCCTTCTTCCATGTTCCAAAGACAATTTATTTCTTGAGATATTTGTATAATAATTTTCTCTATGATCAAACCTATGGTACTCAAATAAATGACCATGAAATTATTTTTCATACCTTATAATGTTGGGTCACTTGATATATTTCTTCATGTTGCCCTTTATATTTGCATCCTCCTTGGCTATAGCTATCTCTTTGCCTTTCTCAAACTTGCTCAAATTGACTATAATCTTCTCATGCTCAAAATGCAAATAAATTAACTCAATATTCAAATTATAACATTCTTCCTCTCTCAAAATAAGATTTGTCTTTGTATGATTTAGTTGACACTTAAGATCATTGATGATTTTCTTGTCTTCTTTGGTTGTTTCAATCATTTCTTTAATCTTGATTTGAAGATGAATTATCTTTTATTCATGCTCCATGAATGAATTGGAATTTTTTTAAAGCCTCTCAAGAATCATCTCATGTTCATCACCCTTAGAGTTAGAATTTATCCTCATTGTCTCAATATGACTAATCTATTCTTTAAGACCTTTGACCATTGATCTCAACTCCATATTTTATTTCCTCAACTGCTTAACCATCTTTTGGTACTGACGATCACCTTCAATATGTCAAGCTTCTTCCAAAGGACCTGATTTGATACCAATAATTAGAATTATACAATTATATGAGGAGGATGGGGTGTGAATCACTTACACAATAATGCATATTCAATTCCAAACACCATTCCATGAAGCACACATAAGAGATAAGTGCATAAGTAAACAATCACACATGTACATCACAAGATACCACAAGATATTACGTAGGAAAAACTCTTGGGGGATAATAACCACTAAAACATGGAAATGGAATAATGTACTATAATTAAAATATTCAACATTTAGTGAATCACCTATTTCACAAGGAGTTCCAACCCCTGCCTAGTTGAGCACCCACCCAACTAGTCTTCTACAAGCTCCAAATTACAAGGAGGATCCAACCCCTTAAGAAACCAAGAAAAAAATCAAATACCTTGAATATTTGATCATATTTAACATCTATTTTTTAATATTATAATTATTATGACCTCTTTTATTTTCACTCTTTCCCCTTCACTCTCACACAAACAACCTCTTAGGGCTCACTTTCTAAATATGCCTCTTCTACTATCATTAGGTCCATTGACCTATGTGTCAACCTACATAAAATTGATCAGATATGAATGAATAATATTATTCAAACTTTTATGGTCCTCAATAACCTACCTATTCTCCTTGAAATGAGCTATTCTCTTCGCTGAAGTCTACACACACTCAACTAGTCCAAATAGGCCAATTAGGCCTTGCCTTTATACCACACACTTTATATAAACCATATTGGATGAATAATATCCTTAAAACAATTATATAACACTTAAAATATGTCCATAAATACTTTAAATATGATAACCAAACAATCCATAAGTCGGTTATAACCTACAAAGGCTAAAACTCAATTAAGCCTAATAGAGACCTAATGGAATTAGCCCTTCTTCAAGGCACACATTACCCTTGTGAGATATTGGACCAAATTTTGCCTTAAAAAATAAATTAAACACATAAAAAATAACTTAAATATACCATTTATCACTCCCACATAGGTCCATACCACCTAGAACATGAACTCACCACTTGAACTAAGTCATTTAGCCTACTCACAATTAGGCCTTAAGACATGGAATAGTCTATCTCATGAAAATGAACATGGCAGTTGATTTTATCAGATAAATCACTAAAAAAATTGAATCAATATATTATAAATAAACTAAAAAACATCAAAAATTTCATTTGACATCATCACATAGGATCTAAGATCCCAAAACCACCTCTGTAATAGGCTCACTCAGTTTTGGTTAAACACAGTCAAAGTACAATCAAGCATATTGACTCTCAAAACTTTAAAAAGGAAAATATATGACTTATAATTCATTATTATTAAAATTTTAGGCTTATAAAACATTCCATACTCATTTTATTATTCAAATCTACCAAAAACATTTCCAACTCGCTTCTACAAAGTGGTCATTTAAACTGCATGTAGCCTTCAAGAACATAGTCATGAACAAGTTCTTGTTTAACACATGTAAGAGTGATTTAAATAAATATAATACACATAAATGTTTATTATGAGGTATTTAAATCATTATCCATTATTTATATCTCTTGTCTTGGCATCAATCATTAGTCTAATAGACCAATCTCTCAGACCACTCTCACACTATGTATACATAGCTATACAAGCCTTGTTGGCTTTGAAAATTCAACTCCTCAAACTATATCTCAAGATAATATAAATATTTTATAGTAAAATTAGGTCTAAAACACATAAATACATTAATTATACACATGAACTCTTTTTAGGGAACCTCAAACACTTCACTTCCCTCAGTATGCCTATAGTAATCATCTTGACTCAAAACACAATCATGGTGAACATGACTCCTAACACCTATATGATCACTTAATTGAAATAAAAATGTATTAATGATATAGTTATATAATTTTATATAAAATTAAATCACAAATTTATGGAGGTCTAATAGCATATAAGGAACATATAGATCATTCTATGAGACACACACCTTCACTATCTTGAGCTATATAGATAAGTCACTTTATGGGCATATTTTTTCTTGTGAATGAGAAATATAAAAACTTCAAAAAAAAAAAAAAAAAAAAAAAAAAAAAGGAATAGGTATTAAAAAAATAACCCAACCCATTTGATCCATCCCTAGTCACTTAGAACCCTTCCATAATCATTTTTTCACTCTATCTAGTTTTTTTTCACTATTTTCACTATCTGACATGTTATTGATAGGTCAACTTGATTGATAAAAATTATTGAAAAAATAAAACATATTGAAAAAAAATCCATGGGTATAAATTAAAATTATTGGCCTTCAACCTTCATCAAACTTTAAGCATTGACTCAGTCAACCCTTCTTATAACAATAAAATATTTAGAAACAATCACTTTTATGTACCTTCTACTTACTGCCCTGACACACCACTACTACTTGGAGGTGATTCGATGATTAATATACAAAATTAAATCATAAAAATTGATCAAAAAATCCATTATGGGCCAAAATCATTCATATATTTCCAATCACTCCACTATGAGGGTTTGCAAACATAAAAACCTCCTTACCTTCTTAATGTTTATTCATAAAGCCGAGGGATTGGTTTCTCTAAAAAATACTCATGAAATATTATTAAGAACATTACCAAAATAATCCAAATGGATCAAGTCACCATGACAAATATACATGTGCCAATGATCATCTCAACTTCCTTTTAGATCTTGAAACCTTCATTTTGCATGAATATGAGACCTTCCAACATGATAGCTTGATTTATCTTTCTACTTAGGACCTAAAACTTGGTCCACACATTTTAATAACCTATTTAAACCTAATTAAATTATTACATTCACTATACCATCTTGAAAACTCAATTTGATACTTTATTTGAACTTCACTAGGTGTCTTGACATAGTAGGCATTGAACTGCAAATCACCTTAGGTCTAGAGTATGACCTTCTTACCACTATATATAATCTTAAAAACTCATACACATCTCAAATGTAATTATTCCATGATTATCAATATTTCATCCATGTTCACATAGGTTACATGGTTCTTGCCTTAATAAACTATGACCATGCTAGGCAATGACCTCTCTTCAAGCTTCCTTGTTATCGAACCACCTAGAGATTTCAAAAGATCACTCTTGTAGCTTAAAAATCATCTCACTAAAATTGAAAATATATTATAATCCTATCATATAAATCTCCATTTATCAAGACAAATTAAACCACATGGATCACTTATCAAGTACAGAAGGCCTTCTTGTCACTTCATGATATCATCCTTCATCAATCACCACTTTGTCATTAGCTTTGACATCATTGACAATAATTTTACCAACACTTTGGCATGGCCTAAAAAATAGATGGGTTGTCATTAAGAATAATTTGTATATCAAGATGTAGAGATGAATTTATGGGTTGAAATTCTATGGAACATAATTGTGCTATAAATCTTTATGCCCCCTTTTTAGCATTTTTGTCATCTGATATGAACTAACAAATTATGGAGATTTTGCCTATAATCCCCATAGTTTAATTTTTGTACCTTTAAAATGAAAGCACATGAATATTTATTGGAAGTTCATCTCAATTGTACCCAAGGTTTTGATCTATTGGACTCTAAAAACAATATCTACACCACCCATAAGAATAACAAACATAGGAGAATATAGATTTTACTCACCAATAACAAGCTTAATATTATGGCATTTCCCTAAATAATTGACTGTGCTACCATCTATAATCATGACCTAAAATTTTGGTGCTAGGTAAATGAAATAATTTAATCACTTGGCCAACTTATGGTTGATGAAATTATGTGTGTTTTTTGAGTCAATCATCACTTTCACCTTATATTTCTTGAGGAAACATACCACCTTAAGTGTTTGAGGAGTGCTAATATCCAAAAGTGCATAACAAGAGATTGTAGGTTTGAAATATTTAGGTACCTCTTCTATCTCTTTCTCATCATCATTGGAGACATCATCTTCTTCATCATCTTTATTAAATACCTCAATGTAGAATAACTTATTCTCAGCACATCTATGTCCTTTAGTCCACTTGATGTCATAGTCAAAACATAATCCTTTTGAATGCTTCTCTTCAATTTTTTTAGGGTTCAATCTAGTATCTAGAGAAAATTATGGTGTTGATATACTATGATATATAAAGTGAGTTAATAGATAATTATTGTTGGCTATGAATTTTTCTTCAACCCTATGTGCCATGATAATAGAATAAAAAACCTTAAGTGGATTAAACATGTGCACCTCATGTTGAATATGGTATTTGAGGCCTCCCAAAAATAGGTTCTTCAAGTTTTCATTAGAAATTATTTCCACACATAAAGATAAGTTATGAAAATTATGAATATAATCCTTTACTAAACCAGTTTGTCATAAATTTTCTAGTTGGCTAAAGTAATTCTCTATCACGCTATTGTTATAGTGTAATTGAAGATCTTATGTAAAAACTAACCAAGTGACACTGAGAGTCACCTTTTTATTTTGAGCACACAACCATTGATACAAAATGAATTAGTCAGGTTCTAGATACAAGGATTCCATGGTAACATTTTTTCCACATGGGATCTAATGTTGATCAAAAAAATTATCCATTTGGTTGATCCAATTGAGTGAATCCTTTCCATCAAATTTATGTATATATACTTTTGGTAACAATTTATATTATGGAAAGGTACTTGGATTTAGATTAGGTTGGTTGGGAGATCCACCTTGGTGGGGTTGTGCAATAGTAATATCTGGATGATTTGATTGATTATTTTGTAAAGACATCATGATATTTTCCAAATTATATTATATGGATTTCCTATCAGAGTGTATGCCTTACATCTCACTTTGAATGCCTTACACATTATAGTCAAGCTGGCTCACTTTATGATCTATCTTAGAGACACCTAGTATAAAGGATCCAATAACTCCTCCTTATGAATCCATATCTCCCTTGTGAGGAGATTTACCTAGGGTTTGGTACCCTTTCCTTGGCCCCTAGTTTGTGGTCCTACCATAAAAGGACTTGATAATTTCAACCTTGATTGACACTTTTGACCTAACTTTGACCAAGAAGATTTGTACTTATGTTGGACTCAAATCAAAAACTAAAAATAAAATACCAAAGCTATGTTTTTTTAATATTTATAAAAATGTAAAAAACTATGAAACATTCCTTGAGTTATGCACTATAGAGAAAGTTTATGAAAACACCTAAAATGGAAGTAAATTTTGAAAAATAGATCCAATTGAGCTGAAATTTGAGTGGAAGCTTGAATGTTTTTTCACCTTCAGTAAAAAAATTGTAGATACATTCACAAACATTTTTGAGATATAACCAAATTCCAAGATTTAGGGTTTTCTAATTTGATTATGGCCCAAATTGATGCTCTAATACCACTTTTAATAATATTAATTCACCAAATACAAATAAATATATCATAATGATATAGAAATATATGGAAAAATATGAATAATAGATAAGCTAATTTGAGGGGTCAACCTCCCAAATACTTGAAATAAGAAATGAATACTCCAATATGATGATACACAAATACTCAACCTCCTATACATAGTCTATCTAGGCCATGGTTACTCCATAGGCTGACCTATTAACCCAATTAAAACATATATAAATGTGATATAACATCAAAGAGGGATACATAAGCCACAAATTGACTATAACTATCCTGATACATGTAATAGGTTAGGGGTGTAGCAAACATCTTGATGGGAATATAAATTAAATATCAGCCTCCATATGCCATATTTTAGGCCTCAATGTCAAAAAATTTAGGTATTTGGATACATCCCCTAAGAGAATCTTCTCTTTCTTAAAGGAAAAAATTGAATGGATTTTGGGCAGTTGTTATAGTCAAACTATGAGGGTTAGAGATGAACCATCATATCCTATATTTGCATGGGTGAGTCCACTAATTATTATATAAAGTATTCTCTTACTCTTGTAATAAGGGAGAAATGGCATCACTTTTTCTCTCATAGCCAAATCTCACTTTAGGGACCAAAAATTGGTCAATAAAATGCACATGTTTCGACTCAAATGCCCAATTAACCAACCATCCTTCTAGGAACATATAAATGGGAATATAAACATAGTAATGAAATTTTTAAACCCTTCATCAGTGCCCATAGTCAAACTTGTAAAATTATAGATGCATCCTTGAAAGAATCTTCTCATTCTTAAGGGCAAAAACTAAACAAATATTTGGTAACCATTTCAAGTGAACCATGAGGGGTAGAGATGAACCATCAGCTCATTCAAATTCATGGGTGATTCCACTAAAGATCCCTTATAGGATTATTTTCCACTCATGATAATGGATAAATGGCTGCACATTTTCTCTCATAGCCAAATATATTTTTTTAAGGACCAAAAGTTGGTTAGTAGAATACATATCTTTTGAATCAAGTGCCCAATAGATAATCCATATTTTTTGACACATATAAATGGGTGAAAAAATATAGTAATATCCATTTTTAATGATCTATTAGGAGCCATATTTAAAACTTGTCCCCGAAGATAATCTTCTCATTCTTAAAGGAAAAAATTGAATGAAATTTATGCAATTATTGTAGGTGAACTGTGATGGGTAGATATGAACCCTAAGCTCATATATTTGTATGGGAGAGTCATATGAATAACCCCCAAATGATTATTTTTCACTTAGGATGAAGGAGAAATGATGACACATTTTACCATATTCAAAACTCACTTTAGGACTAATATTTGGTTAGTAGAACATGTTTATTTTAAATCTCATGCCCAATTGAAGAACCATATTCTATAACACACACACACACACACACACACACACACACACACACACACACACACACACACACACACACACACACACACACACACACAAATAGGAATATAAATATAGGAATGAATTAATACACTCTTTTTCAAGTCCAAGAATCTTATCATTCTTAAGGGCAAAAATCAAATGAACTCTATGTAGCGGTTATAGGTAAACTATGAGGAGAAGAGATGAATTGTTAGCTCTTAAAACTACATAAGAATTTTTTTTAGGATCCCCCATATGATTATATTTGTCTATGATTATGGATAAATGGTGACATATTTTATCTCCTAGCCAAATATCTCTTTAGGAACCAAAAGTTAGACATTAAAACACACATATTTTGACCCATGCACTTAATTGATGAACCATATTTGTAGATACATTTAGATGGGTTTATAAATGTATGAATGTATTTCATAAATGCTATTTTGGACCTTTAAATCAAAATTTTTAGGGTAACAAATGTATCCCAAAAGAGAAAATTATCATAATTAAGGATAAAACCTAAACAAATTTTACGTAGTTGTATTAGGTAAATTGTGAGGGGTAGATATAAATTGTCAACTCCTATAGTTACATGGATGAATTTTTTTAGGAAACCATAGAGGATTATATTTTAATAATGAAAATTAATAAATTATGACACATTTTATCTCATATCCAAATCTCACATTAGGGACCAAAATTTGGTTATTAGAATGTGTATCTTTTGAATCGCACACCCAATTGATGAACCACATTTGCAAACACATTTAGATGGAAAAATAAAAACTAGAATGGCCTTTGAATTACATATATTAGGATATGGAGTTAAAAATTGTATGTGGCATACACATCCCTAAAGAGAATCTTTTGTTTCTTAAGGGAAAAACCATAACAAACATTGGGAAACTATTGCAAGTGAAATATGAGGGGTAGAGATGAACCACCAACTCCTAACACTTTGTGGGAGAGTATTACAAGGACAAATTATAAG
The DNA here is from genome assembly GCA_037957365.1 of Torreya grandis. Classification (NCBI taxonomy): domain Eukaryota; kingdom Viridiplantae; phylum Streptophyta; class Pinopsida; order Cupressales; family Taxaceae; genus Torreya; species Torreya grandis. The sequence goes on from JARHVA010002200.1 coordinate 2,066,685, forward strand.
ATTTTTTTATATCATGATGAAAAATAAATGGTGACACATTTTCTCTTAAATCCAAATCTCTCTTTAGGGTCTAGAAGTTGGTCAATAAAATAAGTATATTTTGACTTGTGCACCTAATTGATAAATTGTATTCATAACGATGTTTATATGGGTGTATAAATAAAATAATTACCTTCATATACCATCCATTGGGCCTGGATTTGTAAATTTAATGTGGTCAGACTCATCCCTGAAGATAATATTCTTGTTCTTGGGCACTCATTATAGAAAAACCATGAGGGGCAAAGATGAACCATAAAATTCTATTAATACATGGGTAATTCCTATGAGGACCCCATTAGATTATTTTTTACATATCATGATGATGGAAAAATAATGGTAAATTTTCTCTCATATTCAAATATCACTTTAAGGACCAAATGTTGGTCAGTAGAACATGGAAATTTTGAATTGCACCCATAATCAAACCATCTTCATGGATACACATATAGGAGTATAAACATAGTAATGGTTTTTTTATGTAATCCATCAAGCCCTAGAGTAAAAACTTGTAGTTGGTTAGAAACATCCTTGAATAAAATCTTCTCTTTCTTAAGGGAAAAAATTGAACAAACTTTGTGTATCTATTGTAGATGAATTGTGAGGGGTAGAAAAGAACCATCATCTTCTATAATTACATGGGTGAGTAATTTGAGGAAATATAAGAGTATTATCTTATAATTTTGACAATATATAAATGGAGACATGTTTTCTATTTTAGTCAAATATCACTTTATGGACCAAAAATTGGTTAGTAGAACGTGTATCTTTTGAATTGTGTGCCCAATTGCCAAACTATCTTGGAAGACACACATATATATAGGAATGTAAAAATTATAATGGAATTAATCCACTAAAATTTTCCCCTAGATTTGATACTTACAAGTGACTGAACACATCATTAAAAATAATCTTATTATTCTTAAGGGCAAAAACTTCATGAAGTTTGGGTAGCTATTGTAGGTGAACCATGAGTGATATTGAATAAACTAGGCTATTATATCTACATAGGAGAGTATTATAAGGAAAAATTTGAGTATTAATTTATAATCATGATGATTGATAAAAAAATGACAAATTTTATCTTGTAACCAAATATCTCTTTAGGGACCAAAAATTGATTAGTAGAATGTATATCTTTTGAATTGGGCACCTAATCAATACATTCTATTCATAGACACATTTATATGGGTGTATAAATGAATAAATGGACTTCATATTCTCTCCATTATACCCTAGAGTTTAAAATTATAGGTAACTAGACACATCACCTATGAGAATGTTCTTATTTTTAAGGGAAAAACTTAACAAACTTTGGGCAACCACTGTAGGTGAAACATGAGGGAAAGAGAAAACTATAAATTCCTAAACCTAAATGTGTGAGTTATATGAGGATCCATATAGTATTATATTCTCCTCATGATAATGGATAAATGGTGGCATGTTTTGTCTTGCAATCAAATCTCAAATTAGGGACCAAAATTTGGTTAGGAGAATGCACAATAATTGAATCATATGCCTAATTAATGAACCCTATTTTTAGACACATATGTATTGGTATATAAATTTAGTAATTGAATTAAAATATCACTTATATATCCATGTATTCAAAACTTACATTTGATCAGATTATACCTAAAGATAATATTCTCACTCTATGGGTAAAAATTGGACAAACTTTATGCATCCATTGCAAGCGTACTATAAGAGGTAGAGTTAAAGTGTCAACCCATGAAATTTAATGGGTGAGTGATATAAATAAATATTATAGGATTATATTTCACTAATAAAAATATAGAAATGGTGGCATGTTTTCTCTCATAACCAAATCTCGCTTTAGGGACTAAAAGTTGGTCAGTAAAATGCACAACTTTTGACTCGAGTGCCCAATCGACAAACCATATTCATGGCCATGTATAAATGGGTATATAAATATAAGAATGCCATTATTTTTCAGTCCAACTATCATTTAGCTTAAAAATTTCATCCGATTGTATCCATTCCCAAAGAGAATCTTCTTGTTCTTAAGGGCAATAACTCATCAAACTTAGAGTAGTCATTGTAGGATAACCATGAGGGGTAGAGACAAACCATTAGATCTTACATATAAGGAGAGAAATTTAATAAAAAAAAATTAGGATTATATTTAAATAACTATGATAAATAAATGGTGACACATTTTTTTTCAAAACCAAATCTCTCTATATGGACTAAAATTTACTTAGGAGAATGCGTAACTTTTGACTTGTGTGCCTAATCAATGAACCATTTTCATAGACACATTTAGATGGGTGTATAAACATAGGAATGGTATTTTTTGTGATACATCATTTAATAAATTTTAAAATTTTAGGAATCCATATGCATCCTTGAAAATTATTTTATCTTTCTTAAGGGAAAAAATAGGACAAACTTTAGATAGGCATTGCTAGAAAACTGTGAGGGGTAGATATTAATAGTTAGCTCATAAAATTTAATGGGGGATTAATATAAGGAATAAATATAGGATTATATTTCAATAATTATGAATATTAAATGTAAACATGATTTATCTCACATCCAAATCTCACTTTAAGGACCAAAGGTTGGTTAGTGGAATGCACAAATTTTGACTTGCACACCCAACTGACAAACTATCTTCATGGACACATCCAGATGGGAACATAAACATAGGAATGAATTTTACCCATGCTCTATTAGCTCCTATATTTGAAATTTTTAGGTGGATTGGTGCATATTTTAATAGATATTTATTTTTATTAAATGTAAAAACAAAATGAAACTATTGCAACTATTGTAGGCAAACAATGAGGGTAGAGATGAATTTTAAGCTCCTACGGTTGTATGGTGGAGTGCTATAAGTACCCTCACATGATTATCTTCTACTTGAAATAAGGAAGAAACATATCCAATCAACATGTATTATTTTTTATGCTTCTATTTGTTTCAAGAAGTTAATATTCTCACTCATGACACCAACCACATGCAGATGGAGATCATATGGTACCTTAACCTAAATTAAATGTGTTATTAATGATTTTTAAAAAAATACATAAAGACAAAATATTTTTAAATTAAAATACATTAAATAAAATAATTTAAATCTACTAATTCAAAATGTAAATTTGCCTTGAATACTAACCTTACCAAGTCAATCCACCATACCTTTATGATCAAATATATTTGAAGTGTTTGAAGAATTAACTCATGATCAAATTCACAAACTTTCCACAAGAATTTATTGTAAGGCTTTCCATGGAGTTTTATCAATTGAATATTTTTAGTGATAACCAGATTTTAATAATGAAGTATCACCCTATTCTTTTAAAAGTCCTCTAGTTACCATTGCTTTAATTTTTTTATGGAAGTATATATGAAGCTGGGTTATTATAACCACCACAAATCTAGTGGGAGGAACTATATTTTCTCCATCCCTAATAGTCATGGTTATTTTTTTGTTTGCCTCTACATAAAGAGACAAGTAGTAGTTTATTACCTCATCATTATCCTTAGGTGAAATTATTAAAAACTTGATTTGCATTTAAATTGTAATCAATTTTTAAGGACATGTAGGAAAAAATAAAAAATCACTAGTTTTTAAGGCTATATTTACATTATAAATAAATTATACCTAGTTGCACAAGATCTGAGATGGGTTCAAATTTAATTGTTGATGCCATTTCATGATCCCCTAGTTTTTGGAATTAATGGCTGGTCTTCATGGGCCATATGAGTCTAAAATACCATTTTTTAACCTATTATTTTTATCAAATTCACTCTAATCAAATTATTTATAATGATACTGGTTCAGATCTGCATATAATTAACACATAAATAATGGAGAGAAATAACACATAAATAATAATATATTCATCACACTATAAATATTTCCTCTATTATATTACATATTCATTTTGGTATTACAAATATGTAGGAATGCTTTTCCTATAAACAGGGTGAACCAAATCACCTCAAATCTCTCCTCATATCCCTATGAATATCCAATCTCCTATATGCATAATATTATTGTAACACACACCAATATCATAACCAAACAATATATTCTAAACAAATATATCTAATATTGAATTATTAATTTCATAATTATTCAAAAAATTAATGTGAGGACTAATCATTTCCTAACATTCCCCACTTAGGCCTTACATGGTAATTTTTGTTTCATAGGACTTAATGAAATTAGATAAATATCACATCAACTTATCATCAAAAATTCACTATTGGGAACACACCAATAGAATCAATGTGGGAACTTTAAACATGGACATATGCCATCAACCATTCACTGAGGGAACTACATCAACCTATATAGTGTGGGAACTTACAAGAAATAAACATTTGTTCAAATTTCACTCATGTATCTCCTAAACACCTTTTTTATGCAGTAAACTATATGGGATAATGGGAAATACACCTATTATTTGTCATACATATAAACAAGTGATGTGTGTGTGTGTGTGTGTGTGTGTGTGTGTGTGTGTGTGTGTGTGTGTGTGTGTGTGTGTGTGTGTGTGTGTGTGTGTGTGTGTGTGCACGCACACATGCATGCACGTGTGTGCCACTATAGTAGAATCACCCTTTCATTAGTGGATAATAAGAGGCATAAAAAGCCTACATCCTATAGTGTCCTCCAACCTCCAATAGGTAAAGCTGCTTACTCAACACATTTGGATTTTAGGATCAAAAGAAGAAACTCCCCCACATAATTTTTACAATATATTTTTAGGATGTTGGATTCTCCTAAAATTTTGTCCTTTACATAGGGTGAGATTTTTGACTATTTCAACATTAAAAATGACTCTTTTGACATTAAAATGATATATTGGACTTAACTTAAATATTTTGAATTTTTAAAATTTTATGAATCAATTATAAAATATGACTCTTGATTCATTTTTGAATCTGACAAATGACTTAAAAAAGGACACTTTGAACTTTGTATAAAATATAAAATAATATAATACCATATGTTAAAAAATGACTCTTTTGATATAACTTATTTAAAACATGACTCATAGACTTGACAACATTTATAATATTCACACAATATTAAGACTTTATTTAAAACATGATTGACAAAATTCCAATTTAAATTTAAAAAATACATATAAAAAAAACCAAACAACCCAGACTATACCACTTAACAAATTGATTGAGTACCTTTGTATGGCACGTGTCAATAGAACATTGATGTGCATTGAAGATGGTGGTTGATTTTTGTATGGATACTAGATCTATGGGTGGTAAGAAGAATTCAATGTTGTGGATTTGAAGGTTTTAAAGTTGATTCTAAAGTCTTCACACCAAATACATTTGATGAGTTTCTTTGCCTTGTGACTAAATGGTGCTAGGCCATGCAGATTTGAGATTACATAGAAGTACGTTATGAAATAATAGCCATGGGAAAGCTTGAATAACAATTATGGGAGAGATATAAAATAACATGTTATTCAAGGAAACCACATAGTATGAAATCCATGTGATGCACAATTGGGTAGGTGTTTGAATATTGATAGATCTACATGGTGGTGGATCTAATGATATTACATACTCAAAGTAAATTATATGGCATAGGAAAATTGTATAAGGACACAAAACTATGTGCTGATCATAGAATGCCTTTGGAAGTAGATAAATGAATAGGCCTTCAAACTTTATAAAATAATAGTCTCCTTATAATTAGTGTAGAAGATTATAACCTTCATACACCATTCATATCAGATTCTTCCAAATGGAAATAATAGTTTATATTTATGGCTTCTTCTTAGAATCCTACATTGAAAATAAATGTATGCTCAAGTATGATGGGAACTTATGTGAGGATAGAAAATAACTACTCCATAGGGTAACGCCTCCTTATATTCTATAATTCCTCTGAAAACTTGAATAACTGCACTCTCAACTTTGTTCTGATGACTCACTCTCATGTACTAATACTAAATACAAATAACATTTATACTACATAGAAATTTAGTGTACTGTGATTTACATTAGATGAGGCAATTCAAAATAATTTAGATTTCCCCTTCAAAAAATCATTGATCCATCAATAGAATCTCCCACTCTGATACTAGATAATGAGATTGGTCCAGATCTACATATAATTAACACATAAATAATAAAGAAAAAGAACATAAAAATAATAATATATCTCTCACACTAAATAATATTTCCTCTATTATATTATTATTCATTTAGGTATTATAAATATATAGGAATGCTTTTCCTATAAACAGGGTCAACCAAATCATCATAAATCTCACCTTATATCCCTATGAATATCCAATATATGCATAATATTTTTGTAACACACAACAATATCACAACTGAATAATATATTATGACCGAATATATCTAATAGTCAATTATTACTTTCATAATTATTCACACAAAATAATGTGAGGACTAATTATTTCCTAACACTTTATATCTTAAATAAAAGCATGTCATATCCCAAGTACAAATAGTCAATGTACTAGAATTTGAGCTTTAGCTCAAGTGGAAATCACTTGATCTTGGTACTATATTGGAATATTCATACATTACCTTATTTTATTCCTCTATTAACCAAAATAATATTTGCATTTGAGAATATTTATCTGATCAATGGGAAATTATTTCATTACACCAAGTCAAAATAATTTCAACATCAATCAATCCAAAACAATCTTTATTCTTCCCCTACTATTTTTTAAGGAATTTTTTTACACATTATCCTACACCACTGTGTTCCCATTTTCCATACCCAACCTCAAATAAAATCCAAATTTTTTGTACCCCTCTCTTATTATGCATCTTGCTTAACGAGTAAAACTTTCAATAATTCTTAAACTATCATGCATAGATGTCTAACCAAATGTAGTGTGTATTGAATATGATTTATATTTCATTCATATTTCTATAAAATATCTCAAAAAAACCTTGGACAAAATCTATATAATGTGATATGTCATTACTCATGTAAAAGTGGTACTTGCTAAAAATCTTTCTACTATCATTTGTGCTATCATGTGAGAGTGTGAATGTAATATGAATGAAAATTCCAACTTAAATTGAATTATAATACTAGATATAACCTAATTTTGTGATTTTAGTGTGTATTTTTTAACAAAATCCATAAATGAAACAACAATCCCAACTAGAAAGTTGTCCTTACAAAAATTGAATTGGTTATCTACCATTTTTATTAGTATATCTTGTATATTGGTAGATAATATTCTTCTTGAATCCAAACATTATATATATATATATATATATATATATATATATATATATATATATATATATATATATATATATATATATATATATATATATATATATATAACCAAATCACATATTGATGAATATTTTCCATATTTTAATGCATAATTTACATATTTTTAATTCTTAAAATCAACTTATTAATTTCAAAATTCATGTGAAATTTCTTTATGTATACAACTGGTCAAATGTGACAAACCAATGCAAGTGTTACATATTCCATATAAATATTCTTTGGAAAAAAATATTGTCCCTTGGGTCTTTGAAACAAAATACTTGGGTTTAAAGATTTTGATGTTTTAGGTGGAGAAGCCACCTTACATTTCTGCATAGTCTCGTCAATATGTAAAGTATAATGTATATGATGAAAATTAAAAAAATCATAGAAAATTAAACATAGATCATAAAACAAAATGTGGTTCATGTTTGGTTGATTTTAACATAAAAAGGCTTGCACATATTAACTAACCTTTGGCTAATTACCAATTACCCATTAATTTTTTCAATAAAATCTTTGTAAAATTATGTTTGGATCATGTCCAAGAATTTTTTTTCCATGTGGCTCATGGGTTTTTGAACCTTTTCCTCTTTTAATAACATATTTTATATTATTTAAAAACATTTTGTTTCATGCTAAAAAATTTCAATCAAATTTATTGTTCCTTCAACTAATATCTTGTATTTTGTGGGAATCTACTTCTAAATGTGGCAATAATCTAAGTAAAGGGTCATTGAGTCTTTTTGATCCATGTGTAGATCTTGCATAATAGAATAAAATTATAAATTATTTTCCTACACATATATCACACCTTATACACAATCATACTCAATCCTTTACATGAACCTTGCTTACTCTCCTATACATAAGTCCCATGCTTGATCACAAACTCTCATACCTAGATCACCCCAAATCATAACCTATAAATTCCACTACGTACTCCTTAGCTTGCCATACTACATGCCTCACTAGAACCTAATTGAAAACTCATGTACCTACACCTGTATTCACTCTAGAACATCCATGTGTTATCTTGATTCGATTGCATGGCTTTTTAGGTGGCACTTTCTAGCTGGGAATCTCCCAATTGGACTATTAGTTTACACCAACTTGAAAGCTTAATTTTTTCATATAAAGGAAGAATAAATGACTTTTAACTATCTTATTTATGCCTACAAATAGTTATAACTACTCATGTACTCTTATAGTATAAATATGTAACATATGAATCCAACTAGCAGTCAATGCCATACATAGTCATAACAAAGATAACATGCTCCATGTATATACTTTGTAACACCCACACTGTAGCACATTTTACCACTCCCTATTATTTTCTCATAAAATAGAAGTTGCATTTATTACAAACATAAGACTTATGATTCATTGAATTATTATTCATTATATGTATGTTATGTTGTTTGTTATTTCTAAATGCTCTACATGAATTCAATATGTATAACCATACTTGTTATCCTTAATGTACAAGTATTCCCTATGCGTTTTTTCCTAGGCCTCATATGAATTATTGGTATCAAAGCTTAGATATACCTTTCTATGTTTGTAAATATATGAGCTCAATGAGAGAAAGAAGGTATCTTAGTTAGTTATTTTTAGAATACCCATAGGAATGCCATAGAAACAATAATATGGTTCATGCCTAAAGGCAACTTGAAGCATCCTAAAATGTTCATAGGATTATCACCAATTTTATGGAATAATAATCCATCAAAATATTTATCCAATTATGTGAGTTAATGATGCAAATCAACCCAACACCTTCTGATCCTCCTCAATAGTTTTCTCAACAATGATTTCAAAAATAAACCCCCTTTAAGGTGTAATTCAATCTGGACATTCCTTTGTTTGAAGATAAAATTGACATCAAAGTATTGGATGCTTGGGTTATAAAATTTTAGGTGTAATTCTCACTCAATCTCTTCACTAATGTTGAGAAGATGACCTTCACATTATTGAAGATTCCAATTTTGGTTATTTACCAACGTGGTACCTTTAGTACATAATGTCCACAAGAGTGTGTTCCAATTAAATATGGGAGAATTTTGTCAATGTGATCAAGGATGAATAATAATCTCTCTACCACTTTGAAGATGAATACATCAAGTTACAAAAATTATCCCAACACAAGTATTAGTCAATGGAAGACCACACTAATACATTATGTGACTAGTTTTCATGCCTATGAGAGAACTTGAGTGAGAAGCATAAGGTTTTGAAGTATATTAGATAACTCTCACCTTATACCCATAAAAATATGGATTATTGAATTTTAACACTCTAGGGAAATCCTATTTCAATGCAACCAAGATTGAAGCCAAGGAAAAGATGAAACTACATCTCACATTTTCTTGTAATATTACATGTCAGGGCCAACCCTCACAAAATTATTCATCGTAGCCTTTTGAATAGAAGTAGAACACTTCTCACAAAAATGAGTACCCAAATAATAATACATAAAAATTTAAGGATATTTCACCTTTTTCTTTAGATAAAGGTAAGAAGAATTTTGGTGACAAGTGGTGCCTTCAAAATCACTCGCACACCCATGATGATTCTAAATGTTGTGTACAATAATCCTTGATTTCCTATCCTACATCAAGTCTAAAGATAATGAATGAAATTAATCTAGATGGAATTTATCTGATAAAAACCACCACTATGATTAAAAATTATAAATAGCGCAATCATCTCTTCCACACTAAGATCTGGCTGAAGGGTTAGTCCATTCATGCCATATTTTATAGTGGCAGTCATAAAAACATCATTACATTATCCACAATAAAATAACTTGATATTTACAATACTATACATCTCAAGTTATGTTCATTGGGGTGGATTCAAAAGGGGAAAGATATATAGGTCCAATGACAATACACTTTCTAGTACAAATGAAGCCTATGGGGAACAACTTCACTTGTGACATCACACCTTTAGAAGTCTATGACATTTTGATGGGAATATTATATTTTTATGATGTGAAGATATAGATTAAGTCTAGACACAATATTTTAGTATTCATGGGAAATACCACTTATAAAACCTATTTGAGTTAGCACCCATGACCAAAATCACCTTGTTCTCTACCAAATAGTGCCATCAATACATTCCAATTACATAGAAGTTAACGTTAATCATGGTTCACCATGATACACATAAAGACACAATAATCTATGGAAATGTGCACCACATGATTAATGCCTTAAAAAAATAGTTAAAAAAGTTAATGATGCAACATTATGAAGTATTCACAAATCTTGAAGGCCTTACAACACACTGCATAGTAAAATACCCCATAATTTTGGTTCCTAGATCTCATATTCCAAAAAAACCACTCTATAACTAATAAATTTAGGAAAATGATGAAATTTTATGACAAATACAATATCTCCTTGATCAGGGCAAGATCAAGTCTAGCTCTTCTCCTTGTGGGAGTCTAATATAAATCACACATAAGAAGGATGGATCATGTTTTCCTTGCATAGATTATCACACAATCCAAAAAATGATGATGAAGAATTGATACACTATACCATGCATGAATTAACTCTTATATAATATCAAAAGAATAAAATACTTCACCAATATCAACTTGAAGTCAAGTTCCCATCAGGTACTAGTCCATCTTGAATACGTTTGGAATATAGCCTTTAAAACATAGGAATGATTATTTGAATTATTGGTCATGCATTTCAACCAAACCAATGTGATATCCACATTTATGTGATTGATGGATGATCTACTCAGTCTTATTACCAGATCCTTCATCATTGTCTACTTGGATAACTTTCCCATCTTCAATAAGACTTGGGAGGAACACATGGAAAATGTTGCATGCATCTTAAACACATTGTGTCAACAAAAGTTACAGTCTAACGTAGAAAAGTGTATGTTTAGTAATACATAAATCCAATACTTAGGCTATGTCATTAACATTATGAGGACTAATTTAGACCTAGAGAAGACCAAAGTGATCCAAGATTAGCCTAGTCTATCCAATATCATAGAATTGAATATTTTTCTTGGACTTGCTAACTTTTACCACAGTTTCATCCTTATTTTTTTGCACCTTTCTTAGAATATCATCTAGATAACACATGGAAATAAAAATTTAAATTTAAATAATATGTAACAACATAATTTTGAGGAATTAAAATAATGCCTCTACATAGTTCCTATTCATGCAATGTCAAACATTATGTATTTCTTTGAGCTTCACACTAATGCATCTGATTATGCACTCAATGCAGTAATAATGAAACATGGAAATTTGATTTTATATCATTAAAATACAATAAATGAAATGGTGAAAATGTACTCAACCTATTATAAATAAATTTATTCTATTATGTAAGCAACTAAATAATGCAGAAACTAAATATTGGGGAAATAAATAGTTTTTCATTCTGATCATAAGCCACTTCAGTTCCTATAGATTCAGAGTAAGATGGAAAATGCATGTCACATGACATGAATAAATTTACTATATAATTTACATATCATGATAAAAAATAATAAAGGAAAGGATAAAAAGGTATCATATTTACTTAACCGACCACTAGTTCACACACTCATCACAATGTTGGAAACATACAAACATAACTTTGTAGACTAGGTATACCTCTACTTAGTTGATCAAGGCTTTATAGAAACTTAAATTAGGACTATTCAAGCTGAACATGTTATGGATTTATACATGTTGGATCATATTATTTATAATATCATGTATCTCTGTGTTCCTAGTGGCGTACCTTGCCAATGACTCATTTAGGATTTTCACTACACAAAGACCTCAAGACACTTTGATGGGACCAATATTCTAGCCAAATTTTATTAATACTTCTATTGAACACATATGTGAAAATATGTGGATCACCACATCAATTATTTCATTCCTTATTGCATCCCATATCCCATAAATAGGAATATAGGAATATACCCTCCTCTACTTGTCCCATCTAGACCATGGGAAATGGATTTCATGATTAGGTTGCCTATAACTAAACACCAAAATTATGTTGTGTTTTTCATTATGGATATGTTTTCAAATATGGATATCATGTTCAATTGTAAGAAATACATTGATACAATTGGTGCTACATAAGCCTTCATTAACAATGTTTGGGTCAAATTTAGATTGCCAACATCCATCATTTGTGATCAAGATCCATACTTTGTAAGTCAATTTTGGAAAGTATTGTGGTACTTGATAGGAACATATTTAGACTGATTGATAAATTTTCATCCATAGATATATGGACAAACTAATTTTTTCAATCACACTTGTTCATAATATATGAATTTAAAAATGTGTGCATGTTTGCACCTAGGATGAAAATATTTTATACATTCAACATGCCTATAATAAAACACCTCAAAGATACACATGGCATAGTCCATTTCAAACATGTATTGGGTTATAACTTGAAGCACATCTAGATATTTCCTATTGTGTAGCAAATATCACTAAGTCACACACATAGGAATGAAAGTAGACAAAGATGAGAAATTTTTGAGACACATATAATTTGTTCATCAATAGGTTCAGAAGATTTTCTCTGAAATTGAAGAAAAGTATAAAAATAACCATGATGCACATCACACACCTCATTTATTATTAGTTTTTAATAAATTTTGGTTGTAAAATTGTAATGAGCACTTCAAAGGTCCACATAATAATATCAAATCTTTGTTCTATGGTCCTTACACCATTTTAAGTGTAGCTGGTGAGAATTATTTTTTTCTTGATTTGCCTCTATACTTGGGCATGCACCTAATATTTAATGTGGAACATATCAAGCCCTATAATCTACCATTTCTTGAGCCAGAAGTGACACACCATCCTTATAATTTAGATCCCAAACACTTTTGACTCATAGATAAGGATCATATCATTGAAGTGACATATACATGCACCAACCATGGAACACATAAATTTTATAAGTTGTCAAGGTTTGAAAATACCCTGACTAAGCTAAGTGGTATAACTCTCATAAAATTCAAGTGTAGTTCCACCATATATACTTTGATGTAATGGATGACACTATTGTTTAATAAAGGGTGAATGATCCTTTCGTAACTTTTGTGTATTATAATACACTTCAAACTTGTTTCCTTGAATATATCTCATACCTTTTATGCAATCTTTGAATCCTTTGCATAAAATTTTCTCACTCTCCTACACATAAATCCTACACTTAATCAAATATTTTCCTGCTAATATCACCCAATATCATAACCTATTCACTCCATTGTGCACTCATCAACTCATCATCTTGTATGCCTCACTAGCACCTACTTGCATGCTCATGTGACTAAACCTATCTTCACTTCAACACATCCACATGTTATCCTAATCTGACCAAGTTGATTGTCATGTAGAAATTTACAGTTGGGAATATGTTAGTTGGAACATTAATCATTACCAAACTGGAATCTGAATGGTTGCCTAGTGTAACACATGATTATTAAGTTAGTTTTATGGTTAGTATGAAATAAAAAATAATTGAAACATATTACTAACCTAAGAGTGTATCCTCTAATTGAGCAAGACTAAGAAGAATGTGAATAGAAAAATAAGATTTTTTTTTATACCTTTGCTTATGATATCCTTGTCTAAAATATTGATGTTCTTAGATGCATTTTCAAAAAAGGATTTTAAAATATGCATGGGTAATTAAAAAATGTAACCCCTTACAAACTAGTCGATTTGGATGATGAGTGATGAGGATGGTTCAACATTTTGAGGTATATTTTAATAACATTTCATTTCCAATTGAAATATTATTGGAATGATGAGAGGCATCCTCAATTTATATATTTTTCAAATCAATGTGGATCATTGATCTTAGATGAAAATTAGTGGATGAGGATCAATCCTATAATGAGAGGCAAGTAATAAATGTTATGACATGGAGTGTGTAATAACTAGTAAGAATATATATTCATGATGGTTTAGAGTGTGTAGTTTGTGTCATAGACCTTTATTTCACACTTATCACCTTGCATTTAACTTTCCTTGTGAAGGACACTTTTGAATTTTGAAATATGATATTATAATTTTCCAAGTGGGTGAAGTAATGTAGGAAATTAGGCTTTATAAAATTTTGGTAAATATGACATGTGCATTCCATGAAGTTTCATATTAGTGATTAATTAATTAGCTAATGGAATTAAATTATATATTTAAACATGATTATGATGATGTGGTCACTTTTTATAATGTTCTTTTTGATTGACCATTTAATTTAATTGGATCAAACTGACATTAACAAAGAAAATGATTGATCCATAATGTTGTTAATAAATTGCATGATTTGATGTGGTGCATTTACCCAATTAGGCATGCACCAATGTGATTTTAGATATGCATAATAATTTTATTAGTGAATTTAGGATAATTAAAAAATTCTAATTTTATTTATATGTTGTTGGAAAAATCATCCAAATATTAATTTTGACATGAAAGTGGTAAAAATGAAGCATCTAATTTTTACTTTATTTTAAAGTTAGTTATGAGATATTTGATGAAGTAATTTATTCTTTAATAAAATATGATTATACTCCAAGAAATATGGTTGACATTGATAATTTTTCATTGAAAATGGGCTAACTAGATGTCCTAGGTGAAATAATATGCCCCAATATACCCCTAGAGGGAGTGGATGGAAAATAAACTTGATGGGTGGGCCCTTGAAAGGAAATAGGATGCATCATAGTGGGAGAGGATTTGAAATAGAGAAAATGGGCAAAATGGGATGAAAAATGGTGAAAGGAGTCACAAATAGGCTTATAAGAGCAAAAGGTATATAAGAGAGTTTTTTATTTTATTTTATTTATTTTTTTAATTTTTTTTTTAAATTTATGAAATTAGGACTACAAATAGACTTTTAGGGGTTAAAAAAATCCAATCCCACCCTCCCCTTTTGAATTTGGAGCTCTAGTATTGGTACATTAGTGTTATAATAAAAATTGCTAATATTTTGCATCAGAGGCACCTCAAAGATCATGTGAGGGAGTATAGGCAACCATTAAAGAGTGGGACACTAGTACATGCATTTTTTTTCTTAAAATTTACACATTAAGTGTCATAAATGATAGGGTAAGGTAGGACATGTGATTTTTTCACTGAAGTAATTTTACATAGTGGTGAAATCATGCATGAAAATGGTAGAAACACCTTTGCAAATGAAAAAATCATTGTCACAAAAATTGAAATTGTGATGAAAATGGTGATATGAATACAAAAATTAAATATAATAACCCATAGTGACAAAAATCTAAAGTAATCAATAATAACATGAATGTAGATTTGAAACTGCCTAAACATAGAAGTTGTGAAACTGGGGTTGAAAGTTCGTAAATGGAAAAAATGATGTGTTATATGGAATTAATGTGATATCAATAATGAAATGATAAAACAATAGAAAACTTTGTTAAATAATAAGAATTTAATTGGTAATGGTAGAAATGAGATTATTGGGGTGAAATCACTAGTTGGTGGATGATTATTGAAATTACTTAGAAAAGTGGTGAAATAGCCCCATGTAGCAGTGAAATCACTCTATGTAGTGGTGAAATCACCAAGACTAGGAAATGAACAATTTTTGATGAAGTGTCTATCTAATTTTATATGTGATTCTACTATTTTATCTAATTAATTATATTTTTATGATGAAAATATGATTATAGGATAAATAGATGATTTATTTGATTGATATCAAATGACTAAGTGTGCTAACATGACTTGATTTTAGGAGAAGGTCAAGGTTTTGATAACATAAGCATGATGATTATTCATGTTGAGAAGACCATTTATTTGGATAGATTAAGTTGTGGTCATTATAAAAACCATATGGATATCACATGTGGCATAAATGCCAGTCATTAGAGCTAATACAATACTTTTTATTATGCTAGCTAAGTGGTGGCACTCAGAGAGAAACACCTTTGGTTAACAATAGAGTAGGTGAATTTGATAATGGAGGATGTGTGGAGGATAATATACATCACCATTTAAGGATGATCCATACACTAGTTGGCATAGGGATGGTTAGAAATACTAGAGATACTAGTCAGTATTAAGATGTATTATGGGATAGACTGGTTGATATTGATGAACTAGCAACAAAGCCAACTATTAATAGAGACCATTTAGTTCTGATGGCCATTTCTAGTGGAATCCTATTTCTTGATAAGACTAGATGATAATTTCATAATGGGCCTAGGAGGAGTGATAAGCTATATGTATGATGATACTATTGTGTTTGATTAGGTACCTATATTACTAGCATAATTGTACATAGACTTGTACATGGCATACTAAGGTGCACAAAGTATAAGACCATATACCCTATTGAAGGTGTGGTCATGGTAACACATTGAGATTAAATGACCCTTTTTCCAACATATTGATGGTATATACTTTCATGAGGATAACTAGGGCACCAAGGGGAACTCATATTATACTACAAGGATATAGAAGATTTGACATATGCAACTTTGATTTGGAGGCCTTACTTGAATATAAATTTTAGATGGTTGTAGGATAATTATTATACTAAATTCATGACCATAGTGTGTTACATTACAGTCCAACATATGTTTACTATTGAGAGATATCATTTTGATAGAGAGTTACATTATTTTAACATGTATAATAATGTGACTACGAGACCCAACTATTTTTTCATGTGACACATGAGATCAATGAGCAAAGGCCATCCATGCCTAGAGTAGAGATAATGACATGTTTGTTGATGGTGCCAAAAGTGCCTTAGGTCTATGTAGATGGAGGGGAATAATTATAATTGCATGTGCATAAATAGTGTAGTGGGCACAATATAGGCCTATTAGATTAAAGAGACCACAATAGGAGTACTTATTCTTAGGTAGCATGTATAACATATACAATCAGTGATTGAGGACTATCCTCAGTGGCAGAGGTGGAGAGATGCACACATGATACTGGTGAAAGTGTAGAGAGATGGGGTTGGAGATGGAGGGAGAGGGTAGGCATGAGCACAAATCCTAGTTTAGGTGCATTGGTCCATTGAGATGATCCTTTATAGTAGAGGGGATAAAGGTAAAGGATGAGGATATGGGTCTAAGATAGACATTATTGGACAAGGTGGGGGCCATGATGGTTTCTAGAATAGATGACTTATGGTGAAGGTTGAGGATGGGTAGGGGACATCAAAGATTTTTGAGATTCTAGACATGCTTGAGTATGTAGGATTGATGCCCCATTATATGATAGTGTGTAAGGATCATGCCACTATAGTGTATGATTTATTTATCATAGTGACCACAACATATATGAGAGTGGGGAAAATTATATTTTAGGACCATATATTTCTACCAAGTCAAATGTAGACCAAGCCACCATTGATAGACTGTAGAGAGAGATTATAGTCATGGTGATAAATATATTTGGGCTAGATTAGGAGGTGGCCACATTGTAGGGTTGTTTATTGTGATCCCTTAGTAAGGCTATTATATTTCATGTATTGATCACTACGTGATATATAGAGATTGGTACCTTAAGGGGATAAGTTACGTATATGATGACCATTTATGAAAAACTATTGGTGAGGTATACTGAGGTAGTTAATTTGATAAGAGATTGGGATAGGGCCCATGTAGATGGTCATGAGATCTGTGGGGAGTGGGATTAATTTATATAGATTATGACACATTAGGATTTGTCAAGGGACCTATCATATCCTCTATGGGCCAAGGATGAGGCCAAATATTATAGGAAGTTATATGAGAGTGTAATTTCCTAGATCTAGAGAGAACCATCATTTTAGGAGTATAAACATTAGTGGTATATCTATTCTTCTAGGACTCATAAAAAATCTACCTTGTAGAGGTTAGTTGAAATTAAAATATTGTGGATAATTTTTATGGGGCATCCATAGATAACACCCCCTCACATAACAATAAAGAGATTTTATGAGGATATCCTATGACTAAGATCTCCCTGGAAGAGTCCTCCTCTTAAGCGGCACAATGAAAGTTGATGGGATAATCTTGATTATAACTCCTCTTTTTTTTTTTGTATGAGATGTACATAATTTTTAATGTATATATGGATAATCATTTATACTCATGGAAGTTTGATATATATGTAAATAATGTTCATTTTATCATGAATTCACTCATATATAATATATATCTAATGTAGATATGAGGCTCTTTTGATATGTTGTCCGTGCTTTAAGTTTTATGATGATGTTCATGCTTTGATGCTTATGTTTATGTTCATGCTTTCATGCTTATGTTTATGTTCATGATTTGATGCTTATGTTTATATTTATGTTTGTGATTTTATGCTTAATTTTTTATGTGGATCATGATCTAAAATACTAATATTGTTTTTATGATTGACTAGTTTTTATATGATGTAATCATGCTAGCATATATAGATATTGTGATAACTGATGTTGTCATTTTGATTTTGCATGATAACACACATAGACATGATGATGATAGATATAGTAAGGGGATATTTTGATCAGACTTTTAAATAGCCTCTCCAAATTTATTTTTAATTTTTTAGCTAACATGATGCACCATAATTATAAAAAAAATCATGACAGCAAATGTGCCAATTTCATAGGGACAGTCTCAAATGTGAGTGAGTGACAACATAAATCATGATATAAAATACCATGATGATATTTTATATGCCAATATATTGATTCAATACTTAACTAATAAAATTACACATAAACAAGTAATCAAACACTCATTCACACACCATTAAAAAAACAAATAATAAAAGTTTATCATTGTGCGAGAGTGTTCAATAAAATTTATGGTAGTTGTGCCCCTAATTCAAGACAAGTGTATGATAAGACAATGTGGTAAACTTGACTTAGAAATAGCAAAATAGGGAAAATGAAGGATAGTATATTGGTGTCTGAGTTGACCCCATCTATCCCATTTAACTAAGCACTACCTCATATTATGTGTGTACCTCAGGCCAATATAGTTATCCCAAGATGAGGGGAATGGGATTTGATGATGTTAATTAGTATGTCAATGATTAAATGAAAGATAACCTCCTAATAAATGTGTGCAAACATAATGGAGTAGGATACACACTGACATCCTTATTGACATTTCCCCAGATAGAGAAAAGAGTGGAATCCAAAGCTAGACTAGATGACAAAGTAGAAAAATATTTTGTGGCTTTATATCTCTTTTTTAGACTTTACAAATTTTAAATTGTTAGGATTTTGATTTTTTTTTTTATGTTTAGGGTTTTAGGAATTCTATTTTTTTTGTATTTCTAGAATAAGTATATATAGAAGTATTTTCAAGAAGGATATACAAGGAAAAATATGGACAAATTCAAATTTAGAATGGGAAGTAAATACAATGGAAACACCAAACATATATATAAGAAATTATAGGAAAAGGGAAAGAAAAATCAAGTAGAAAATGTGGGAAACGATGCATGACAAGAAAGATATAGGAATTAACAAGATGTGGGATAGAATAAAAGAATATAGGGATTGGGAAAATAGGACACAATGATAAATTTTTTCCAAGGAATATAAGATAGGGAAACCTTCCATGTGGCCATCTGAGGTCTTGTGATAAATATGTTGGCATATTATAATTTTTCCAAATTTTTTATAACCTATAGTACCCATAGATCACCATCAAGGTAAACATAGGAAACCCAAAAACCACTAACTTCAAATTATTCCATTGAATTGTAATTTGAAGGTTTGCAACAAGATCCTCATATTCTACAATATTATTAGTGCATGGAAACCCAATGTGAAATGCCTTAGGGATAATATCCCCTTGTGGTGTGATAAAAAGTATACCTACCCTTTATCCATGAGATGTAAAGTAACTATCAAAGTATAGCTTCTATTTACATGACTCGTCAAGGGTGAAAAAGAACTCATCTAAAAAATATAATGTTAATGGTTGTTTGTCTGATAAAGGAGCCATTGCTAATTGATCAACAAGTACATGCCCTTTAATAAAATTCTGATTAGTGTATTCAATATCAAAGTTTAAAGGATCATAATCCATTTTTCTATATGATCGACTAAAGTTACTTTGGAGAGAATGTACTTGAGTGGATCAACTTTTACATTGACGATGGTCTCATTATTGAGCATGTAGTGTTACAAATTATGAGATGTAAAAACCACTATTAAGCATGCCTTTTTAATGGATGAGTAGTTATGTTTATAGGAAACCAATGTCCTACTCAAATACTGTGTAGTTCATTCTTTGCCTTGATCATCATGTTGGGCCAAAAGTTGCCTTAATGCATGTTGGGTTTTTGGTATGTAAATTAATAGAGGCTTCTCTACCATTGGAGGGCCAATCACTGGTGGACTATCTAAATATGATTTTAATTGATCAAATGCATCCTAAAAATCCTTGTTCTACTAAATATGGTTCTTTTTTTTAGGAAGCACATAAAAGGAAGGAAACAATATACAATATATGAAATAAATCAGTAAATAGCCTAAATCTTTCCTTGTAAGTTACATAGTTGATTTAACTTGGATGGGGAGGCATGTCCACTATGGTCCTAACTTTAATCACATCCCATTAAATGCCTTAACTTAAAATAAGGAACCTAATAATTTTAAAAATGTGATGTTGAAGACACACTTTTATGATTGAGGTACACCTTGTATTCTCTTATACACTCAAAAATTCACCACAAAGTTGAGGGGTGACATGCACGAGTCTTAGATTTTAGAAATATGTCAACCACATAATATTACACAATGTCATGCATCATGTATTGGAGAATAAAATCCATTTCCCTATGATAAGTAGCATCAATGTTATTTAGGCCAAAAGGCATGACTAGATAACAAAACATATCCAATGGAGTGGTGAATATTGTTTTGTGTTGGTCCTTCAGTGTTATCTTAATTTGATTGTATCCCTAAAAAACATCCATAAGAGATCAAATATCATACCATGTTATATATTTGAAATTCATATCTATGTTGGGTAGTGGGAAGTATTATTTTGGACAATCTTTATTAATATCCTAAAAATATGAATAAAGGTGATTACCTTTAGGTTTCTTATTGATGGGGATGATATTAGAAATCCACTCTCAATAGTCAATAATCTTGATGAACCAAAATTCTAATATTTATTTTGGGTTCCTTTTTGAACAAAATGAAAATATGTAAGTGCATATTATATAATTTATGCTTGATGGGTTTGGCCTCAGGATGAACTACTAGATGATGGATGGCCATGGAAGGGTATACTCTAGGTATGTTAGAATAGAACCATGAAAAAATATCAATAAATTATTTGAGGATAAAAATGATGTTCTCACGCTATTCTTTAGTGATAAATGTACCAAGATTAAGGATGTGTGGATTATTCTTAATTCCAAGGTTGACATCAATGGTATCTTCCACTGGAAATATGGAATCATCCTAAAAAATGTACGTATTGAAGGGAATTGATAATCTTCATCTGATTGTGTACCAATTGCTTCATGAATCTCACCTCTATAATAAGCATAAAAATCATTAATTTTGAGAAAAAATACTTATTGAATGTTTGTAGAAAGTCCTAGACCAATTGTTCAAATGTGTACTACTTTTTAGGACTGACATCAGAGTTAAAAATGATGCATGGAATTCTATAACTTTGTGCTTCCTTTTAATTAAAGTGGACTTCCCCATCCATTGGGCCTTATAAAGGTTTTCATTAATGAACACATATTTATTTTTAATTTTTTAATTGTCCAAGAACACCTCAAAGAGGTTTTTGTTGAAGGGTATTAATTATTTATTTTTATCACTAAAAAAATCCACTTATTCTCTAAAGTAGGTAGCAAGGTATAATTTGATCTCAAATTCTTGTTTATGGTCCCCAAGTTGGAAACCATATCTAAGTCTAAAGGATTATAAAATATCCTCATAGTTTTGGAGTTCATCTAATGGTATGCAATCATGTTAGTCTTAATCGATGAGCTGGGGATAATGTAGGTCAAGTTGAGTGGATAGTATGTCATTAATATTAAAGAGGTTTGTATCAATGAGTTAATCATGAATGCTATAGTAATAATTTGAATATCTATAGGAAAAATCATCAATAGACATCACAATTTTGTCACTTTTAAGATTTGAGGTGTCACCCCTAGGTAGTTTATATCCAACACCTTGATTTACCATTTGTTTGCTTTGGGGTATGGGTTCAAGAAAATGATAGTTTTTTTACTCCAATCCTTTACCTTTATATGTAAAATGGTCCATTATTTTAGTAGGAATAGGGTAGTTATTATTTTGATAACATGAAATTAATCCATCATTATATAACTAGGAATACCCTAAACTATCGATTTAATCTTGATCCAAAATACCATTCATACCAAAAACTAGTGGAACCACTTGATAAGAATCAACTTTTCTATGCCACTCCACCTTTAGCCTGCTATGGGACTTAGGTGACTTAAGAAATTTGACAATGTGAAAAACATCATTGCTTAGGTAATATACACAACATTTGTCCTTGATAGTGAAATCAGAGGATGATTTGGATGAGGATGAAAGGATATAAGGATCAATGTAGAAAGATTTTGTAGTTTAGTTACCACATTCTTGTACTTTTTGAGTAAACACTCTATGCTTGGAAAATAATTGTTTCCTTCTTAGAATCTAGGTTATTACAATAATGATAAAGTTTTAGATCTCCTAAAATGGTGACATCCATGCCTGAATCTGGGAAATTGAGACACTAATGTAATGTGGATAGGACTGTGGCACATCATGGATCTATGGACATCCAACGAGTAAATTTTGTGATAGATCTAAATCAATGACATGATATAGGATGTTATGGGTGATAGGCCCCACAAGAACATGTAAACTAATGGTGCTAGATGATTCTAATTCTATATTGTCATACCATTTGATGTTGATAGTATCATCTTAAAAATCTATCATTGAATATCCATAATATCTAACCAACTTGAATGTAGAAATGTTTAACCCTAAACCATTTTTTATGAGCACTCTCTTAACCTTATGTCAGTAAATGTTTGCCTCAATATAAAAGAGATTATTGTGTGAATGACCAGATGGTGACATGTCACTTTGATCAAAGCTGATCTATTGCCTTGAGGACAAATTTCATATGATCACTTATAATTGTGATGGATCAATATCATTGGGGACTTTGGACTACTAAAAAATATTATATAAGATGTCCTTATGAACTTCATATGTTCACAAGAGATCTAAAATGAATATATGAATTGAAGTTTTATGTAATTATTCAATAAGGTCATAAACATTCTCAACGGATTATGAAGATGGTTTGGATTTGGAGGGAAAAGTGCTTTGGGTCTAATTTTTGGTCTTAGATGTGAAAAGACCTTGAATTGTAACCCTTGGGAACTAAGTTGTAAAAGCATAATCTAAAACTGGAGTAGGGTTAATAGGATGTGATAGGGATGGTCCTTGGATAATGAGTCTAGAACACTAAATGGTGTTAGATATATGATGTGGATTTAATTTTATGGTATCCACATGATTATCAGTAATGTGACTAGCAACATTGTCATAATTTTATTGGGTTTTATGATAATCTACATAGTTGGCGCATGAATGTTGACCTAGATTATGATCTTGTTATTATTGTTGATGATGATTACCTAGATTGTGTTGGTTTTGTTGATGATTATTATAATTGGTCTAATTATTATTATGATTATGTCATTGGAAATATGTCCTTGAAAATGCCCATATTTTGATAAGAGGACAAGGATTCATCATCAAGCATAATTTATCCATGCTTAATCAATTCTTGTACATAATGTCCTAGTTTCAAAAACTTATGTGTAAGGTGAATTTTGATGTGCTGATAATCACAATATTCATTATCTCTATATTGGGCAAGATTCGGTTGACCTTCCTCAAAAGGTTTGGTAATAAACCACACAACCATGTTTACTGCTAAAAGTTTCTAGAATATATATTTTATAGGTATACCAATATAAGTGAATGCTCATAATTCATATTGTGTTATATGTGGTGGTGGCCTTTGAAGTTTGACTGATTGTGTAGTTGTATATTTTTGGATAATTAGTGGTTGAGCCATTTTCACATACCTTGCTTCAGTCACACCATCACCAACTTCATTATTATTCTTGTTAAAGAACTTAGGTTTATCTAAAGAGGTAGCTGATTGAGCTTGATTTGGAGAACATGTTTTGATTAACCTTATCTCAGTCAATGCCTTTTATATTTGCACACCTTTTTCAATGATCTAATCAAAGGTATTATCATAATTCAACCATAAATTAAATGCCATTTTTTGCATTTAAGTTAGAGGCAAATGTGTTTTCTAGTTTTTTTGAGGGAGAGAATGGGGATAATTACTATCTAGGCCTCCCCATCTCTATAAAAATGTTTAAAATCCTTCCCCATTCCATTATTTATTATTGAACAAAAGTGAAACATAGTCATATCATGTTGTAGGTTATAACATAAATTATTGACAAATTATTTAGACAAAATTGTGTTGGATTGATCCTGATTTTCAGCTTGGCTAGAAGTGGCCTTCTCTTGTTGATGAACTTAGATCACTTCTTTATGTGGGAAAAAATAGTTTGAATATTTTATATGGGATACCATATAGGATATTTGGCCCCTAACTCTAGTAATTGTAAAAGGACATCATCTTTACACTCAAAGAGTTCTTGTTTGAATTGGGTTCTTTAGAGACCAATTTACTCATAGTTGATTCCACTCTTTTCTCTATTTGGGGTGGTTCTAATTCATACCATTGATGATATACCCCACTATCTATTTTATCTTTAACATTTTGAATAAGTGGATTATATATCCAATCATCATAAAAAGTAGGGTTATATGAAGCTCCACTAATAGTGAATTTAGCCATGTTTATGGTCTTCACTTTTGAAATAAAGATAAAATTATATGTTGAACTAATCATGATTTGATGTCAAATTTGAATAAATATTTATGTTATAATTGTTTATTTTATTTTGAGTTAACATTTAGATTTATAAATCAAGATTTTAATTAACTTTTAATCATAATTTATGCACTTCTTGAAAAAATGATGTTTTAGCATTTGATCTTGATGCACCCATTTCAAATTTGATTAAGTTTGCTTAATATTTTGACTTGAAGATGTTATTTGCAAATGATTGATCTTTTATAACACACTTGGGTGTTTAAATATGATTTGGATGTTTTGATGTGAATTGATTTGATTAAGGACTTTAACTTTATCCTGAATTAATCTTGATTTGAAGTTGGTAAAAGTAAAGGTTAAAATTTCTTTGAATTTTGATTTGGGTTTTGAATCAAGTTTGAACTTTGATATTAAATTAGTTTAAGAAAATTGACCTTGAAAAGTTTTATTTTAATTTGATCCAAGTTTTGACTTTGACTTTCACTCCAAGAGTTGACTTTGAAAGAGTTTTACTTTTATTTGATTCAAGTTGAAATTTGACTTGATGTTGGAAGGTTGAATTCAAAAATTTTAACCAAATTTGACTTGATTTAAAAATCATGGAATATATTTAATTGATTTATTTGGAATTATATATTGGTCAAAATAGACGCTATTGGGTTATTGATGTGGTTTGCATTGGAAATACTAACAATGTAACATTACTATTGGGTAAGACGACTCTTGATTTCAATAGAGTAACACCTTCATGTGTAACATTATAATTGGATGTGACAAGGGTTGGACTTAGGAAATTTATACTTGTTTGAGGTACATGGGATAACACATAAAGCATGTATTAAAAAAAAAGAAAGCACATAAGTACACGCCCTATGCTTAGTGATAAATTGATGTGAAATGTGATCACCAACCCATATATCTACTCATATAAAGAGGTGAATAGGTTGGTCTCCAAACTTGCCCTAAGAGTCCATATGTGATGTGTAATCTTCAAAAATGTTATTTTCCCTACATTGGGTGTCATTTTTGGATGAAGGTATTAAGATAGGCATAAATATGTTTATCTAGGTGTGTCCCATATATAGCTTATAGTATGATAGTGCCCAAGTCCGTGGAAAAGGGTGTTAGTGAGCTTTGTGAAAAGGTCTAGTCCTTTCATAGCCACCCCAAATTTAATATTTTAGTGGAGTGTCACATGAAATAATTCATCGAGAGAATTGTATAATATTCTAGAGTTAGAGATAAACTCTTTACCTTCATATTTACACTTAAAACACACAACTACTTGGAAAATGTCAACAACTACTTTCAATTTATAAACCCTATCAGAACACGTGATTGATACGTACATTGGGGGATGAAATCTCTGGTGTCATTCCATAAGGAATCATGGTTGGTGATCAAGATACAATTCATGTGGACACAAAGAAACAAAAGGAAGATAAACTCTTTATGATCCTCAAGGACCCATGAAGGGCAAGAGGAGAGAATACGTAGAGTCTCTTTGAGAAGTGGGAAAAGGTAGCTTAGGTGTTTTTGATCACCCAAGATCCTAAAATTAGGTAAGGGGAGAGAATACACCCATCAAGCTACCACAAAACAAACACAAACAAAAATTCAAACTCAAACAATTTCATTTAAAGCACCAAATTCAACTATTTATTCTTTTTAGAGAACTAAAATAAATGTTATAAGTGTTTGGTTGAATAATCACATCATTGAAAAGTTGAAATATATAAAAAATAAGTTATTAGTCTCAAATGTGATATTTGAAAAGATATTGAGGTCTAAAAAAATATTATTTTGTACTTTCTTTGTGTTTTCACCATTCTACAAAGTGATTTTTGCCATTTTACAAGAAACATAAAATAGAAAATAAATCAATGCATTTTCCCCATCCAAAAGATTGATTCTACCATTCTATAGGTCAATTCCACTATTTTTTAGGATACAAAAAATAGAAATATAATATTGTGATTTTATTATTAAGGTTGTCAAATTTGTCACTGAACAAAGCATTTTCACTACTACAAATCACAATTTCACTATTATGAAGAACAATTTTGCTACTATGGATAATAAAGATAGAGAAATGCTAAAACAACATTTATACTATTATTAGTCATAATATTTATACTATTCATATCACTTATACCAATTAGAACCACTTTTTTATTTCTACAAAATAGATAGCCAACTAGTATTAATGTTATTCTACCATCCTACACCATGAATTCACTACTCCTTAAAATGATTTTACTGATACCTATAAGAATAGTCAAAAAGGTGATTCTACTAATGCACAATGTGTTTCCATTATTTAGGTATGCATTTCCACCATTTATAAAAAATATACAAAAAAAGAAAGCATTTTTTTCATTTTAGGGATGATATCATTGTTATCAGGAATGTTTCTACCAATTAGTAGATCAATTTTGCTAGTGTGTTAAAAACACATTTGTTTCAAAATTTGAAGTATAATATGGGAGTTAGCTCAAATTTTGGATTAAATTTTAGCATAAAATGATGATAAGATGTCTTAAATTTTGATTTTAGGGTGTTATTCCTACCAAGCATGCCATATATAACACACGGTTAGGAATTTTATTTTTACAATTAGTAAAAAATCAAAAACCTTTGAAATATACTACTAGCCTAGGTGTGCATTCTCTAATTTATCAAGAGTAATAAGAAAAAATAAAAAATTATCAAACATAATTTTTATACCTTTTCTTGCAATGTCCTTGAAAAAATGATTTATGTGCTCAAATGTAGTTACAAAAATAGCTTATCAAAGATACATGGAAAATTTGACAATGTAACCCCTTGCAAACTAGTTGATTTGGATGGTGAGTGATGAGGATGGTTAAATTTTTGTACAACTATTTTAACAAAACTTAATTTCCAATTGAAATCTTATTGGAATAATGAGAGGGATCCTTAATTTATAGATTTGTTAGATCAATGGTGGAGGATCAATACTATAATGAGAGGTAAGCATTAAATGCTATGATATAGAATGTGTAAGAACTTGTAAGAATATCTATTCATGATGGTTTGGAGTGTGTGAGTGAATTTCATAGACCTTGATTCCATAATTCTCATTTTGCATTAAAATTGACTTATGAAGGACACTATAACTTTTGAAATGTGATCTTAAAATTTCCAAATGGGTGGAGTAATGTAGGAAATTAGGATTTATTGAATTTTGGTAAATATGACATGTGAAATCCATGAAATTCCCTATTAGTGATTCATTAATTATCTAATAAAAGTCAATTAGAAATTTAAACATGATTATGATTATGTTGTCACTTTCTCTAATGTTCCCTTTTGATTGATAATTTAATTTAACTGGAATAGGGTGATATTAAAAAAGTAACTGATTGATTCACGATGTTGTTGATGACTTAAATGATCTGAAGTGATGCATAGCCTTAACCAAGGATGCACCAATGTGTTTTGAGATATAAAAAATAATTATGTGGATGAATTCAATATAATTGGTTAATTTTGGTCTGGTTTGTGCATTATTATAGAAAGTCATTTAAATATTATTTTTGACACATAAATGATAAAAATCAAGAATCTACATCCAACAAGGAAGACAAATCAACTTATAACTGATAATATTTGTAATTTATCATGTACTATTATTTTATAAAGATATAACATAAGCATTTGTTTGGGGGTCGATGCCATACAAAGTCATAACACATATAGCATGATTCATGTATCTAATCTGTAACACCTACACTATAGCACATTGTACAACTTATTATTATTTCCTCATCAAATATAAATTAGATTTTTTAAAAACATCAAAATTCCACTTCATTGAATGTATGTTATTTGTTTTTTTCTAAATACTCTTCATATATTCATTCTACACAACCATACATGTTACCCTTAACACACAGTTTTCCTCTGCATGTCTGGCCATGGGTCCCCATTTCATGTATTACTTATTATTTTTATGATGTTAATTAGAGTTTTCATATTTAAGTGTAAGGTTGTACTTGTTTAATTAAGAAATCGACGTTTAGATGTTGACTTACTATAGATTTCATTTTTACTTATCTTGCCATATTAATATATTTAAAAAAAATATTACCTATTGAATTAAATGCATTACTTATATTCTTTACTATTACATTATTTATTCCCTCTAGACTGATCGTTATTAACCCTAAATTATACATTACATGACACATTTTTTATATTTTCAATAATTGAATAAATAATTTACATTATTTTTTATGGGTTTTCTTCTCAAATGCATAGTCCCATATAAGTTGATCATGACATTTAACTATTATTATTGACATTTTACCTTGCATATGTTCTAATATATTCTCATATATTTAAATCAAATACATTGATGTTCGTTAGATTACCCTTAGATTTTTGGATGTAGGATCTATATTATATATTAAATTTAAAGTTATTAGCACTTGAATCATATAAGGGATATTCAAGTGTTGGTTAACATTAGATTATATAGGTGAAGTAAATTCCTTTTAATTAGGAGATAGATGAATTGGGGTCATTACATGATATTCATTATCATCATGCTGAAAACATTCATTATGGATGGATGTTTCATTATATTATTTTTTTTCGATGTGTTTCATCACTGAATACAAATTCATTAGTTACATGTGAACTACATATTGAATTTCATCATTTAGCAAGGATTAATTTAACTCTTATCTCATTTGAATATATATCTAAATTAAATTTCATTGAATTGGACATGTTTTTCTCAATTGAAATATTACTTGATGTGGAAGAAGTGCCTTCACCTAGTCTAAAAGCTCTTATGATGATTTCCTATCTACTTATATTTTTCTTTATTTTTTCTATTTTGAATTCAATTTCATCAATTTTTAAATCCCTAATTGGTCTTTTGTGGTGACTACCTGACACTATGATCTATCTTTACACTTTTAAGTCCAAGAAGGATAAAATATTAAACAAAAATTGATGAATTTATATTAATTGAGAAAAAATAAATGAAGAATTTATAAATTGTTAGCAGTAAAAACCACTTCCAAGTTTGAAAACTAAGGAATGATAGAGTAAAATTCATGGAAAATAATAATTTGTATATAATATTTATAGAATACAAAGGGTGTGTGCCCTTTTAATTAAAACACATGTCCTTTGGAGTAGTAGATATAGACCAAATATGCATTCAAAGAATTTTTTTAGTTATAAATAGGGTGTATGCCCTTTATATAAGGGTTTTGTAAAGGGTATACACCATTTATGAATAGCCTACACCCTTATTTGAAGGGTGTGCCACATTTATAAGTGGCACACACTTCATAAATGGTGCATGCCCTATTTAAGAGTTTTTCTTTGACATTTTATAGTTTCCCTTGAAAATTGGATTAGTTTTAGGCTTGGGAGGTTCAAACAGACTTTAAAACCCTATCATGGATCAACCAATGTGACTTTTAGTAAATTTATGCATTTTTATGTCTTTTAGATACATTTGAGTAGGTAGATTTATCTATTTAAAAAAATATATTAATTTATTTTTGCGAGATTTTTTTTTTGAATATATATATATATATATATATATATATATATATATATATATATATATATATATATATTTCTTAATTTATACTATTGGTATAGGATATTACTTTCCTACTCTTTAGCTTACTTAGCTGTTATTTCCTTTGGAGATGTTTATCCCACATGCATGGGAGTGTTAGGATTCTTCTATCCTCTACCTATTTATACATCTCTATTGTAATTTATTTGATATAGATCATATAATAGAACAAAGAATGGAATAATAGTTTGTTTATTCTTTGTGTGCAATGCTGAAGCTTTCATGGCTGTGATAATGGATTCATGGAGAGATATATTGGTTGAAGAGTCTTTTTAACTTTATCATGGTATCAGAGTAGTCTCCAACTACCATTTTTTACATTACTTGTCATTTCATATGGTGGAAATTTTTTCTTCATAGGGTAATTTGAATTTTTTGATTTTTTTTAATTAAAAAAATATATTGTAAGGAGATTTTTATAAAAAAATATTATTATTTTATCACCTTTTGGATCTCATTTGTTAAAGATCATAGGGTGAGGTCTAGTTTGCTAGGCATCCAAACCCCCTCACAAGCAAATAAATTCATTTTCTCCTTTGATTTTGCTCTCTTGTTTTAATTTTGGATGCATTTTTGGCTGACTGACATATTATTTACATTAGATTTAGCCCACATTACTCTTGATTGACCCACATTGTACCACTTATGCCATTATTTCACTTTGTATTATCTTGGATGCATTTTGAACTGAGTCTGATGTCCTTTGCATATGATTTGTAGATTGTCATTTTTTGGTAGTTGAACTTTTCAAGTGTATTTTTTACATACATGATGGATTTTTTCACTATTTGCCACACTCTTTCATCATCCCACAACATGATATATTCCAATTTATGCATTAATAATTTGACACAATTGTAGTTTGTGTCATGTCTCCATTAAGGCCCCTTTCTTATCACATTGCCTTTTTTTATGGAGACACTTTTTTGATCCCTTATTTTTGGAGTATCTCTCATAATACTTAATGGTTTTTTTGGCAGGTCGACAATCTCCTTATTTAGAGATATTTTGATGAAGCCTAATGTATTCTTTATGTTTATTTAGTGTTTTTATGTATGGGATATATTGTACTCACACTAATTTATAAAGTGTCATAGGGGTTTGTTGATTCAGCCTTGTCTACTTGCATAAATTTATGTGTTATATTTTTGGCATCTATTCACTTCTTCAGTTGCCCATCTCTTCTATTACCACCTGATCCAACTTATTTGAGAAATCTTATCTATATTTTTTACACTACATTTTTGATAGTTGATGGTCCCCCAAATCTTGAAGTGTATCTATTCTGATGAATCCCAATGTCATCTTTTCTTTTTTGACAATTTGATAATCTCTTTTAGCATGATATAGAGCTATTTTGGTGTATATAGTATCATCTTGTTTGATATTCGAGTAGTGGATTCAAACCACTCGTGCAAATATTTTTTCATTCACTCCACCCTTTATCATTATGGGAGGGGGTGTTCATATAGTTTTTTTTTCATCACTCCACCCAGTTAGCAGTATGGGGGGGGGGTGTGTGGTGTACATTCTACTTCTTAGGTGTTGAGCATTCCTTGTACATGTAGTAATTGTTTTGTAATTTCATCACCATTGATAATATTCTTGATTGAAGTTATTATGGTGAAGCCTAGTTTCATTTTTTTCATGGTTGATTAGTGGATTTAGACCACTCATGAAGATTGAGTTCCCTTGTGACTTTCGAGTATTTGGAATAAAGACTACTTCAATATCATATTTTGGGGATTTCTACCTCTTTCTTCTTCTTTTATCTCTTTTGGGAGGGAGTTTTTCCTATGGATTTTATCCTTTTTATCCATTTTATGAGATTTATATGTATATGTTACATTATTTTGAGTATTTTCTAGATTTCTCCTTTGTATATGGGTATATTATTTAGGCACTTTATTTATAGGAACCCATATGAGGATTTTTAACTTAACTCCATGGCCTTCTTGGTAATTTTATTGTGACACTAGTGTGATATTATGACCAATGATACTAGTGTGGTAGACCCACCCATCTTTATGTCACTTCTCACAATCTTGTTGAAGGGTGTTTAAGCAATGCTTCCTCAAGTTTATCATTCTACCCAATATTTTAGAGTGCAATGTTCATATTTAGTTATCCTCGTATTCAACACCATTACTACTTTTAATTGGCAGTTATAATGAATCAACATCCTTGTACTCTGACATGATGGATTATCATCCATAGGGACATGCAGATTCACACTGCATCCTTTATTGTATCCACCTAAGTTATGCTTAAGGGGATTGGGGGGGGGGGGGCAGTTGGTGTAGGATATTAATTTCCTACTCTATAGTTTACTTAGGTGTTATTTCATTTGGAGATGTTTATCCCACATGCATGAGAGGGTTATAATTATTCTATCCTCTACCTATTTATACATATCTATTATAATCTATTTGATATAGAGCATATAATAGAATAGAGAATGGAGTAATGGCTGGTTTATTCTTTCTGTGCAATGATGAAGCTTTCATGGTTGTGATAATGGATTCATGGAGAGATCTTGGTTGGAGATTCTTTTTAACTCTATCATATACTTAACATACATTGTCATGGTCCATGCATAAATCAATACAAATAGTTTAATAACCTTTTCACCTTTAATAATATTTTTAAAAACTTATATCTCAATAATCTACACATCATTGGATATGATTTGAATTTTTATTTTTAATTCATTTTTTTCATGAAGTTAAAGCCAAAAATTTGTGTTGGTACACTTACAATTTCATATTTATATACTTATTGTTTTGTAAAATTATTTAAAAAATGTATATATATTAAAAAATTAAGAAAAAATATTCTCAACAATATTTGGCATTTCCTCTATACATATATGAAATTTAATATAGAACTTCATTCATTTAATTTAAAACATGTAGTCTACTTATTTTTTCACAAAAAATTACTACACCATTGTCAGAATGCATTAATATCAAATTATTTTCTGATCTTAGTATTTAAAAAAACTATATATTTAGAAACTACATTCAAAATGCCACAATTCATTTTCTTAGTTATTATAATATTATTTGTCCAAATGTATTTAAAAGTCTCTCCAAGTTCAAGTATTATTATTTTTAGGAAAAAAAGTGTCATTTTAATCCCTCTAGCCCTCCCCATCCCTCGCCTATCCCCCTCCCTCCCCTTATTCCACATTACCCTAAATCCACCCATTAGCAAAGGTGGAAGATTTTTATTTTGGCTGAAAATGGGTATAGATGCATGAAAACATGTTCAAGAGTGTAGTGTTTTACAACTAGTGAAAGGAAGAATTCAGATTGTAAGGTTTTATAAATTGTTTCCTATTCTAAAATAATTATGGTAAGATATAATTATGGATATTTTTAGGTTTTCCTAAAACATAGAGAGAAAATGATTCCATATTTGGGATTATGGATATATTTTAAAAGATGGAACATTTTTTGTCATGAAAAAAGACTAGTGATGTGACAAATATTACCAACTTATTTTTTTACAGAGATTGCAAGGTTGCATGGTTTATCATGAAGAATATTTTTAGGCTGTATTGTGAATGCTCCAAGAAAATTAATTTCTATTTAGTTCAACATACCATCGTCAAAAAAATGTAGCAAATAAAATTTTGGATAATTTATTGTGATGTTTAAGAGTAAGTGCATGGAATTGGGGGCCCAAAAGGGGGTCTTAAGTGGACATGTTTTTATTGAAAAACAAAAAACTTTAAATTGTATGGATAATTTGAGATACCTACATTTAATATTTGAACATGTCATAGGAACATGGATTATATCATTTTGAGTCTAGTTTCTAAACTACTATTTTTTTTTGAAATGGACAAGTATAAGTAACTCAAACATCATAAATTTAAAAGGTAGTATTATTTTTTTTTATAAAAATTAGAGTAGATAACTTTCCATATAGTCCATCATTTTTTAACATTATTTAGTTTTTAATTAAACCCTTTGGTGAAAATATAGATATGATCTAGTTTGCAACCTATATTTAAAAAAAATTAAATAATGATTTTTTTTTAAAATTAATTTCACAACTCAATAAACCCTAAACTATGATTACTAATGTATATCTAACCATGCATCCCCCCTTAACTACCTAATAAAATATAAAAAATTAGATTTTTTTTGAATGCATATAGAATAAGGTCTAGTTTACAACCATATATTTTTTCAATTTGAGTAGACCAATCAGAAGATACATAAAAAAATATGAACAAATATAGTTGTGGCATATAAAATTATAAAAATACTTAGAAATACATATAGATAACAACTTTAAAGTAACTAAAAAATTAAAAAATTATATATTTAGAAAGATGAGAGGGTAATCGATGTTGTAATAATATTTTCAATAAAATGTTTGATAAAATTCATAGTATTTAGCATGGATGAAATTGTATTTTGATGTTTTAAGTCAAAAAAACATATTCATCTGTGTCTTTTTAGGTCCATGCCTTAGGCTTGAGAATCCAAGCCATTCCTGAGACTTCAAACATGTGTTTCAAAATCTAAATATAATAATTGTTTATGCATATTTACCATATATGAGGAATATTTTACTATTAGTTATTAAAATTACATACATGATTTTAGTCCTTAAAACCACATACATGGTATTTCTGTTATAAAAGTGTACACATTGAATAGTTTACTATTACATTGGCGTGCATAGTAAAAGATTACATTTATATAGGGAAACATGGTTTCTTATACTTCAAGTTTTATTTTATTTATATACTTTAATGATGTTTGAGAGTGATTTAAGACCTCTAGGAGCTATAAAAAAATTCTAGGTTTTGGATGATATTATCATATTTTAGACTTAGTCAGATTTTAAAGCTTTTAGGTTTCAGACTTAGCCATATTTTAGGGTTCAATATTTCAAAGAGACATCATAGGAGGTATGAAGGACACATGAAGGGATATAGGTATGATAACATCTCTCACAAAGTTCCATAAGTTAATCCTACCCCATTCCCTTTTCACCCCTTAAGGCATACACTTTAGTAGAAATGCATCAACAAGCCCCTAATACATACAAGAACCATCTAATGCACAAATGAATATACAACATTATTTACAATTATGGGGTAAATTTATAATAGTAATCCCACAAATAAAACACATGCATCACTTCTTTCACTTTATAGATATCATATATTTTAGTTATATTTTAATAAATTTAAGAATTAGTCAATTGGGGAATTAATGATGTGATTTAAGCCAAATTGATCCATGTGAATCTAATTTTTAGTCTAAATGATGTTAATTAGGGAAAAAAAAATGGTTTAGGGTTTAGATACTCTATGATTTAAGGTTTAGGTCTTAGGGAATAAGGTTTAAGGTATATGGTTTAGGGTATAGGGTCTAATCATGAAGGAATTTGGGGCCAATTTGAGCTCATTAAACCTAATTGTGACTATTGTTGAGTTGTGGAGCTAAAAGCTTCAACTCTTTGCAAACAGGTGGAACAAGAAGGTTGCTGAGATCCAGGAGCATCGACGTCGGCAGCAGGACCGACGTCGGTCGTGACCCAGTGCAGAAGGCCACCGACGATGGCAGGGAGTCGGCCGACGTCGACAGAACCAGACTAGCAAGGACCAACGTCGGTCGCCTGTGTGTTCCCGAACTACTCGTTGCATGGACAGTTAGTTAAGTGAACAAAGTGTTTACATGTAAAGACCAGTTAGAGTCTTTGGTTTCGAAGATAATTGTCTAAATTAAGAGTCTAAGTTATTGTTTAAGTGAGGGATCTATTTATAGACCCATTGGCATGTATTGTATAAGTATGAGATAGAGAGGAAGGCATATAAGATCTATTTATCATTGTAAGATCATTTGAGTTGCAGGTTGTTGCAAGCTCATTGGAGATCTACATGTGAGTATGGTCTATTGAATTATAGGTTGCAGGTTCATGGGAGATCAGCTTGAAGTGCTATAGAGTGCTTGGTGAACTGGCAGGGTTATTACCGACTAGTTGGAGAGGTGAACACCAATTCTATTTGTGAGTTGGTTGTTGGGACCCTTTTTTTTTGCGTAGGAGAGTGTTGTGTGTGAAGAATTACTGTACACTTGAGGTGTGGCAAACCTCTGTAAGGTGAAAGAGTGTGGCGGCTCTTTGTTGTATTCTTTTTTGTAAAGTGTTAATACAAGATAGTGTATTGTCTCTCATATTCTTTGCTATTGGTGAATTCTAGCTATTTGTGTTTCTGGTTATTTTCGCATTTATAATTGCTTATATTTGGTAATCATACTGTGCTCTTTCTGAGGAGCAAGATCCAACAAGAGGAATCAGAATAGAGGTGTGTTTGTTCTTGGACTTCCCTGACAATTGGTATCAGAGCTTTTGGTTGGGATACTAACAGATTGGATTCGATCTGGTTAGTGTGTTTTGATTACAAGTACTCACAGGGTTTCTGTTTGAGTGGGAGTTGAGCAATGACAGAAGACAGTAGGCTACGGATAGAAAAGTTTAATGGCAAGAACTACCAATTATGGAGGATGCAGATTGAGGATTATCTGTATCAAAAAGATTTGTACTTACTGTTGGGAGGGGTTACTTGCAAACCCTTGGATATGAAAGATGAAGAATGGGAGGTTCTTGATCAGAAGGCTCTGGGATCTATTAGATTGAGTCTTGCATCATCTGTGATTTCCAGCTTATCACAGTGTAAGACAACGATGGAGTTGATGGAATCTTTGGCAAATTTATATGAAAAACCCTCAGCTTCTAATAAGGTATTTCTTATGAAGCGTTTATTTAATTTGCAAATGTTGGAAGGTGGATCTGTTCATAGCCATCTTAGTGATTTCCATGGTTTGGTAAACTAGTTAAATTCATTCAATATTGTATTTGATGATGAAATTAGAGCTCTCTTAATTTTGTGTTCATTACCTGAAAGTTGGGAAGGTTTGGTAATGGCAGTTTCTAATACTGTGTCTCCTTCAAAAGTCTTAAAAGTGGATGGTGTTGTAAGTGTGATCTTGAATGAAGAGATACACAGGAATAGCACAGGTGAATCATCAGGAAATGCTTTGAGTGTTGAAGGCAGAGGAAGGCCAAGAGAAAAGATAGAGCATGGGAGATCAAGGTCCAAGACAGGCAAGAGATCCAAGTCCAGGTATGGCAGAATAACCTGCTGAAAGTGTGGAAAGCAAGGGCACTTAAAGAGAGACTGCAGATCAGGTACAGATCAGCATGAAGAACATGAAGTAGAAGCAGACGTTGTAGATTATGCTGCACGAGATGCTCTGGTATGTTCTTTGGATAAAGTAGAATCTTGGGTTTTAGATTCTGGTGCCTCTTTTCATGCATCCCCACATAGGGAATTTTTTCATGAGTATGTCCAGGGAGATTTTGGAGAAATTTATGTAGGGGATGGTAAGCCTTGTTAGATTGTTGGCAAAGGGAAAGTGAAGCTGAAACTGCAGACAGGTAACACATGGGTGTTAAAAGAAGTCATGCATGTCCCAGTTCTGGAGCGAAATTTAATTTCTGTTAGAAGTTTGGGTGATGAGGGTTGCACAGTAACTCTCACAGCGGACTCTTGGAAGGTTACCAAGGGTGCACTTGTTGTAGCTAGAGGTAAGAAAGTAGGTATGTTTTATCTATCTACTTGTACTACTGATTCTCTTTTTGGGTTTTCTACTTCAGCTGTAGATTCAGAGATGTGGCTTGATAGGCTTGGTCACATAGATAAGAAAGAGATGCTTGTTCTTGAGTCAAAGGATATGCTTTTGGATTTGGAAGGTATGGATCGTGGTTTTTGTATGCAAAAGAAGAAGGTAACGTTTCTTGAGGAACCCGATGTTAGTGACAAGAACAGGAAAGCCTTGGTTTTCAAGGTGAAGGTGATGGACAGAG
The DNA here is from genome assembly GCA_037957365.1 of Torreya grandis. NCBI lineage: Eukaryota > Viridiplantae > Streptophyta > Pinopsida > Cupressales > Taxaceae > Torreya > Torreya grandis. Next base: position 2,105,504 of record JARHVA010002200.1, read on the forward strand.
TTCAGCACAAGATGCAGAAGAATTCTGAGCAGAGCAAGGGTGATTTGGACAAGGATTTGATCCAAAAAGAGCTCGCGGGAAAAAGTCAGGTCTCACAAGAAAAACACAGAGACCGACGTCGGCAAGAAAATCGGTGTCGGTGTCCAGACAGGGACCGACATCGGCTATGTGCAGACTAACGTCGGTGACTCAGGGCAGATATTGACCGGCGTCAGCCAGGGGAAACCGACGTCAGCAAGATGGCAGTCGCAGGAAATTGACTTTGGTCATCTGCAGACTGAGATGTGACCGACATCGGTTACTAAGATGAATTTTGGGTGGATAGCAAGCTGTCATGGAGTCTCAAGTGCCCATATGGAGGACTGAAGGTGTAAGTAAGTTCTTAAATTCATCATTTCCCTTCTTTACACTACTTGTTGCTCACTTATGGCATAGGACCAGGAAGTTATTGAAGAAGCAGAACAGGTAGATCTAGGAAACAGTGGGAGCTAGGCATGGATGAGGATGTGATTCCTTGGAGGAGAACCAAACAGGTGTTTTGGATAGAGTGGCCAGCTGGAAGTAAGCACCGAGAGATGAATGGATGTTCATGATAAAGAAGAGCGGAGATGGATACGTGAGATGGAAGATCAGGGTATATGGTCTTGTATTAGCTATAGGGCAATGGAGGTTTGATCATTGTGTTTCTCTTTACCAGGTTGGATAGTATTAGCTACACTATCCTATTTCTGTATGATGTGCTTGTTGCAGGGTTACATATACAGGTATTGCTGAACTAAAGGTAAAGCTAGTTCAGGTGTTTGTCATGGAGAATCTGCGAGCAACAAGATTCTTTGGCATGAGTGTGTTCTAGAGACATGGTAGGTCATATGTTGACTTTATTTTAGGATGATTGTGTGAAACCGGTTAGCACGCCGATGGTTGGACAGTTCTATGAACAGGTGTCTTGATTCACATAATGAGGTTGAGTGCATGGTATGTACTAAACCTGAGTTTTCCCAAGCAGTGGGAGTTGTCACAAGTTGGAGCCAATCCGGGAAAGAACCATTGGAGGACAGTTCAGTGGATTCTTATAGGGACTAGCAGCAGGTGCACATGCTATGCAGGTTCAGGTTAATTTCTACATGGTTGTAGATGTGGATGTGGCAGGTGATTTGGATGACAGATTTTACACTACAGGTTTGTGGTGGTTGGTCTTCAAGAGTGGTCTTGAGGAGGGATACAAAGCCAAGGGAACAAACTAGATGAAGTACAGGTACAGGTACAGGTTGCAGCTGTTTATCTCCAAGTGGGAGATTGTTGAGTTGTGGAGCTAAAAGCTTCAACTCTTTGCAAACAGGTGGAACAAGAAGGTTGCTGAGATCCAGGAACATTGGCATCAGCAGCAAGACCGACGTTGGTCGTGACCTAGTGCAGAAGGCCACTGGCGATGACAGGGAGTCGGCCGATGTCGGCAGAACCAGACTAGCAGGGACCGACGTCGGTCGCCTGTGTGTTCCCGAACTGCTCGTTACACAGACAGTTAGTTAAGTGAACGAAGTGTTTGCATGTAAAGACCAGTTAGAGTCTTTGGTTTCGAAGATAATTGTCTAAATTAAGAGTCTAAGTTATTGTTTAAGTGAGGGATCTATTTATAGACCCATTGGCATGTATTGTATAAGAATGAGATAGAGAGGAAGGCATGTAAGCTCTATCTATCATTGTAAGATCATTTGAGTTGCAGGTTGTTGCAAGCTCATTGGAGATCTACATGTGAGTATGGTCTGTTGAATTGCAGGTTGCAGGTTCATGGGTTATCAGCTTGAAGTGCTATAGAGTGCTTGGTGAACTGGCAGGGTTATTACTGACTGGTTGGAGAGGTGAACACCAATTCTATTTGTGAGTTGGTTGTTGGGACCATTTTTTTTTTGCGTAGGAGAGTGTTGTGTGTGAAGAATTACTGTACACTTGAGGTGTGGCAAACCTCTGTAAGGTGAAAGAGTGTGGCGGCTCTTTGTTGTATTCTTTTCTGTAAAGTGTTAATACAAGATAGTGTATTGTCTCTCATATTCTTTGCTATTGGTGAATTCTAGCTATTTGTGTTTCTGGTTATTTCCACATTTATAATTGCTTATATTTGGTAATCATACTGTGCTCTTTCTGAGGAGCAAGATCCAACAAGAGGAATCAAATAGAGGTGTGTTTGTTCTTAGACTTCCCTGACAACTATATAATGTGATTTTTGGTAGAATTAGCTCTAATGTCATCATAAGTTGATCCGATTAGTTAATTAAGGTAATATGTGATGTAATTTGGGATAAATTGATCCCTATGAAAATAATTATTACTCTAAAGGATATTAATTGGGGCTAAATTGATTGATTTATGGTTTAGGGTTTATGATTTAGGGATTAGGGTTTAGGCTTAGGGCTTAGGGTGTAGCATATAAGGTTGAGGTTTATGGTATTGGGTCCAATAACTAAGGTAATTAGGGCTAATTTAAGCTTGTTAAACCTATTTATGACCACATAATGTGATTTTAGGCTCAAATAACCCCATTGCCTTCATATATTGAACTAATTAGTCAATTGAGGCAATAAATGATGTAATTTAGGCCAAATTGAACCTAGAGAACCTAAATTTTACCTTAAATTATGTTAATTTGGGATAAATTGATTTATTTAGGGTTTAGGGATTATGATTTAGGTTTAAGGTTTAGGGCTTAGGGTTTAAGGTTTAAGGATTAGGGCTCAATGTATAGGGTTTATGGTTTATGGTATAGGGTATAATTTCAAAGGTAATTTTGGATAATTTAATTTTATTTAACCCATTTATGACTATAAAATATGATTTTATATCAATTATCCCCATGTCATCATAGATTGCAATTAGTCAACTAGGTAATTAGTGATATGATTTTACCCAAATTGAGCCTTATGAACCTAATTCTAAGTCTAGATGATGTTAATTAGGGATAAAATGATTGATCTATGGTTTAAAGAGTTTATAATTTAGGTTTTAGGGTTTAAGTCTTAGGGTTTAAGGTATATGGTTTAGGTTATAGGTTATAGGGTCTAATCACGAAGGTAATCAAGGTTAATTTGAGCTCGTTGAACCTAATTTTGACTATAGAATGTGATTTTGGACACAATTAGCCTGAATGTCTTCATAAGTTAATCCAAATAATCAATCAAGGTAATAAGTGATGTGATTTGGGCTAAATTAAGCTCTATGAAAATAATTATTTCTCTAAAATATGTTAATTAGGGCTAAACCAATTGATTTAGGTTTTAGTGTTTAGGGTATAAGGTTTAGATTTTAGGGTATATGGTCCAATCACAAAGGAAATTGGGGATAATATGAGTTATTTGAACCTATTTAGGACTACATAATGTGACTTTGGGCTTAGTTGGCCCCAACGTTATCACAGATTGAGCCAATTCATCAATTATGGCAATCAATGATGTGATTTAGGCTAAATTGAACCTTGTGAACCTAATTCTTACTCTAAAGGATGCTGAATTAGGATAAATTAATTATTTTAGGGTTTAGGGCATATTATTTAAGGTACAATGTTTAGGGTTTAGGGTATAGGGTCTAATTACAAAGGAAATTAGGGATAATTTATGCTTAATCAACCCATTTATGACTATAAAATGTGATTTTGGGCTCAATTAGCCCTAATGTCATCATAAATTGAGCCAATTAATCAATTGGGGAAATTAGTGATGTAATTTGGGCCAAATTGAGCCTTGTGAACTTAATTATTAGTTAAATAATGTTAACTAAGGCTAAAATAATTGGTTTAGGGTTTAAAAAGTTTAAAATTTAAGGCTTAGGGTTTAAGGTATATGGTTTATGTTCTAGGGTATAGGTTCCAGTCACAAAGGTAATTAGGGCTAATTTTAGCTTGTTAAACCTACTTGTGACTATATAATGAGATTTTGGAAAAATTTAGCCCTAATGTCATCCTAGGTTGAGCCAATTAGTTAATTAAGGCAATAAGTGATGGGATTGGGGCCAAATTGAGCCAATGAAAATAAATATTACTCTAAAATATGTTTATTGGGGATAAATCAATTGATTTAGGGTTTAGGTTTTAGTGATTAGGGTATAGGGTATAAGGTTTAGGTTTTAGGGGATAGGGCTAAGTCATGAAGGTAATTAAGGCTAATTTGAGCTCGTTGAACCTATTTGTGACTACAAAATGTGATTTTAGGCTCAATATTCCCCAATGTCATCACAAATTGGGGTAATTTGTCAATTAGTCAATTAGGGAAACTAGTGATGTAATTTAGGCCAAATTGAGCCTTATGAACCTAATTATTACTCTAAAGGATGTTAAATTAGGATAAATCAATTGGTTTAGGGTTTATGATTTAGGGTTTAATGTTTAAGGCATAGGGTTTAAGGTATAGGATATAGGGTTTAGGGTATAGGCTCCAATCACAATGGAAATGATTTTTTAACTAGATATTAATCAACATGGATAGTCGATTAATTAGGAATAACTAACAAATTAAAATAATGCCTAAATTTATCAAAATTTAGAAATATCCATGATCCATGGAATGAAATAAGTGAGGTGTGTGTTTTCTCCATGGGATTTCTATTAGAATTATATCCCAGAAATGTAAATCATATTACGTATGATTTTGTGCATTATATGGTTCCTAAACGCATCAAGGGCTTACCAATGCATTTCTCCTAGAGTGTATGCCTTAAGGGGTGCACAGGGAATGGGGTGGGATCGACTTGTGGCACTTTTTGAGTGATTATATTATACTATTATATCATACCTACATTCCATCATGAAACTTTTATACCTCATATGATATCTCCTTAAAATATTTAAACCCTTAAATATGGCTAAGTATGAAATGCTCAAACCCTAGAATCAAACTAAGTCATAAATATGATAGGTTCCTCCAAAACCTAAAATTTACATTATAGTTCCTAGAGGTTTGAAACTATTCTCAAACATCTTTAAATCATATAAATAAAATATAACTTAAAGTATAAGAAACTATATTTCCCTTTCTAAACGTGATCTTATACTTAAATGTTTATTTTATTTATATACTATGCATGCCAATGTAATAGTAAACTATTACATGTATGTAATTTTATTTAAAAAAATATCACATAAGTAGTTCTTAAGACTAAAACTACATATGTGGTTTTAATTACTAAAACCACATATTTGGTTTTAAATTATAAAACTGTGTATGCAGTTTTGGATCGGTAATTGCCAAGCCTATGTTCCAAGACCACGTAACATTTTTTTAAAACCACATACGTGAAAACATTGAAATTAGTTTCAATGAAAAATGTGTCTAATTTTTTACCCCCCAAATCCATACACATACTTTTAATTGAAGATAAGCCAAGAACATGGGATAATGTCCTAATACAAGTTGAGTTTGAATGGAATAATCAGTGAAAAAGATTACATGGAAGACACCATTCCAATTTTTGTATGAATATAGTACAATATGAGTTTCATAATTACACAAAATGAAAATTGAGCCAATAAAAAATGCTTAAGAAAAGGATTTTTTATAGCATATATGCAAGAAGTGCATAGGCAAGTGCTCAAATAGTTGGAGAAATGTTGTGCATAGATGTGAAGAGAAGAGAAGTATAATTTTAGGTGGGTGATTTTTTTTTATTATATTTGAGGAAAGAGACATTTATAAAAGGAATTCATGATAAATTTAATTTGAAAAGGATTTGGCCATTTAAATATTTGTATAAATTTGTGAATAATTTTTATGAGATAGAGTTACATGAATGGATAGACATATCACCTATTTTAAATTTAAATTATCTGTATCCATATTATGAAGGACAAAGTAGTGAAACATAAATTAATATTCTAAAGAAAAAAACTAGAGATATTATATGCATGAAAATGAGCACGATGAAGTGGAACAAATGATTGACACATGAGCTATAAAAACTACTCGTAGAAAGTAATATACAAAATATATGGTAAAACAAAAAAACTAAAGAATAGAAAATATGACATAGATACATGCATCACAAGATATAAAGTAAATATTAACATATGTAAATCTGTTATAAGGCACATGAGAAAGAGATCATGTTTATTTTATTACCAAGGTATATGTTGTAAGAACATCTAGGTTCATGTGCAATCTTGCATCAAACAAAAAACTATGATAGATTAAGAAAAATTTATGTGTTTTCTTGTGCAAGTCTCTTATTGTACATATGTATTTTTGGTAATTTTGTATGAGTCTCCTATGTTTAAAAAATATTATTTATTTTGTTTTCCACCACCTTCATATGCATGTGTGTTTATTTATGTAGTTTTGCACTACATATGAATGCACATATGGTTGCAATGTTCTATGTGACTGTTCTCATGTGTAGTTGCATTTGGAGTTTGTATAAATAAGCTTATGAATCTTTGTGCAATAAGTATTTTTAGTTTTTTTTGAAAAATAATAATCATGTAGATATTTGTAAAGTATTTTCATAAGTTTCTATTTATCTAATTCCCTACAAAGTTTGATTCTTTTCCTTAGTAGTCACATAGTTGATGAGATTCCTTGGAGGAATTTGTTCTTATCAACACAAGTGATTCATTAATTTGATAGTCATTTAGAGCATGTGAAATAATGTGTGGTAATGTCCTTGAACAAACGTGAAGATAACAGTGTAAGGGTTTCCAACATAATTGAGAGATTGTGAGTTTTTACATTTTCTTGTGACTTCTTTCTACACTTTTAGTTTGACCACATCTTTTTGATGTGATATGAAATAAGAAATTGCTAAATATTTGGTATTTAATTACATAAGTCATGTGAATTCGATAAGGGTATATATGGTATTGACTGTGATGTAATATGAGGTGATTCAATATTATATAATGTGTTATTGCCTCAAAATTGTGAGAGACATTTAATATTGTTATTAGTAGGTGTAAATCACTTAATGTAATTATGTGGGACTTGAACCTATATAACCATGCCCTTAAACTTGTGTAAGGAGGGGAGAAAAAGGTTGGGATGGTTGAGGTTGCTCAAAATATTAAAGTTTAAGAAATATTTCTGAGTGATTATTCTCTCACTTAGGGTATACTTGCAAAGATTATAAGTGAGCAAGCAAAGATCTATATATCTAATGTTGAAACACATATTATTATGAGATTTTCATGTCATTATTATCATTGTGCCTATAGCATTTACTTATTGTTGAAATATAACAAAGTTTTGAGTTTTATTACATTTTATAGCATATCTTGCAATGTATTATAAGGGTTACATGATCTAAGGAATCTCTTAATTAATAACCTTAATTATAACTACAATAAAAAAAACTAGGTCATGCTCCAAACGTCCTCCATTAGAAATTTTAGCTTTGGACAATGATAAATAGTCTAATGATGCATTGATCTCTTTAAAATTATTGTGAGTGCTAAAAAATGCTATACAAACATAGTCTAATCTCTCTATGATTCTTTGTGTGGTGTCTAGATATAAAAGAACTACAATGTCTATGTATTTATAGATAAATTGAATTCAAGACTATTGACACACTAACTAATCTCCAATGCGTAGAAGATGAAAAAGGTAGGATCAAGAAAAGAGTGCACTATAACTTGGAATAACCTAAAATGTGGGCCCAAAAGCATCATGGGAACTTTAGATAAATCTAGAAGTGTTGATGGCACACTGAACAATGTCCCAAGAATCTTAAGTAGAGAGAGAGAGGGGAGAGGGTGAAAAGAAGATGAGAATATGACGAAAACATAAAAATAAACTAATAATGTACATAATTTAGACCAATTATTGAAAAATATATAAGTACACTAAAATTATACAATTTATTGAGTAATATATTGGTAGGGCCCATTTTTTGATTTCTATAGATTCAAAAATATTAAATTTAAATTGGATAGATAAGTTATTGATTAATTTGATGCATCTTGAAGCAATAAGGATAATATTAAATAGGATAATTTGAAATATATACATCATAAACAAATAATCAAAGAAAAGGAAAGGGTAAACAAATATGATTCGATTCCCTTCAATGATGGTAAAATTTGTTTCTCTTAAAATATATTTTATTAAATAGAATAATAAGTTGTATGATAGCCACCAATTAATCAAATTATATAGCCTAAATGAAGTTGGTTATGGACCTTGGTCTCATTATAGTAAGTGCTCTAACATACCACTCCACCAAGCTCCTAAATATGTAATGGTCATGTGTGAACCTTTAAATACCTTACAAATCTTATAGCCACTAAAAGAAGTAGATTTTTAAATATTCCAATTTAATCAACTCTCTAGAAATATTGAAAACATAGTTTTTGATTGTTTAGGTTTGATTTTGTCAATTAAAATGCTAAAAAACAATTACGTCTTAATTTTATCTCATTTTAAAGTTAAATATTTATTATGTTGACATATTTATAACTTGTTAATTATTTTTGCATGTTTTTCAATTAGGAAGGGTATACTAATTATTATAACACTCCACTTGAAAATAATCTCTCTATATACTCAACACATAGAGTCAAATGGTTAAGCCCATGATTATACTTTGGATGGTTTTGATGACATGGATGGACCTTACTCATGGTTGCTTAGCCAAAGGAGCTCAATGATTTATATGTATGCTTATTCAACATTGTAAATCCACTATATATTTATTTCAAAAATATGGACAAAGATGTTAACCTTTTATGTAATTCAATGATTCCATGTAAAACCTTTCGACATATTAAAAAAAAGACCAAAAATACAAAAATTATGAAAATTGATATCAACAAAAATAACTATGTAAAGAGAAATTATATATAAAGGATGTTAAAAGATCATTATCATTAGCATCAAATATATTTTAAAGGAAAAACTACCTTAGTAAAATGTGAAATGTATAATTAATTTATTGACCCCCTAGATTGAAATGCTACCCCAAAATGTTTGCTCCCATTTTAAGAGGTGTTAGAAATAATAACTTGAGACATACTTCAATAAAAAATCATCCTCATGTAAGAATATGATAAGTATCAATACAATGCTTAAAAATTTCATAAAACAAAAAAGTTAGCTTAGGTACTATGAATATGTATATATATATATATATATATATATATATATATATATATATATATATATATATATATATATATATATATATATATATATATATATATTAAACTTATATTACTTATATATTTGGTAGAAGATTGCATATGAAAATGGTGTAGCAACTAGAGTGATGAAGGTTCATGTTCTTAACTCTTCATCTGTTACACCAACCAAAAATCTGTATGGGAAAAGGGAAGATAGCCATAGACTAGATGTCATGGCCAAAGGGAAAGCAATAACCACACCGTGGCTTTATATAGGGGAGGTAGAAGCGACTTTCTCCTACCCAAATCAGTGAGCATGGGAGCATGCACACCTTCCATAGGGGCCTGTGTAGATTGTAAGGAACTGACCAGGGCATAATATTAGAGGTGATAAAATACCAAA